>CABHPP010001609.1:0-28361 GCA_902168425.1 Peromyscus attwateri | reverse complement strand
ATTTTCTGACATCTTCTTCAATTTCTTTTTTCAGGGACTTGAAGTTCTTGTCATATAGGTCCTTCACTTGCTTGGTTAGTGTTACCCCAAGATATTTTATGTCATTTGTGGCTATTGTAAAGGGTGATGTATCTCTGATTTCCTTCTCAGCCTGTTTGTCAGTTGTATATAGGAGGGCTACTGATTTTTTTGAGTTGATCTTGTATCCTGCTATGTTGCTGAAGGTGTTTATAAGCTGTATCAGTTCCTTGGTTGAATCTTTGGGGTCACTCAAGTATACTATCATGTCATCTGCAAATAGGGAAAGCTTGACTTCTTCCTTTCCCATTTGTATCCCCTTAATCTCCTTATGTTGTCTTATTGCTCTAGCTAGAACTTCAAGTACTATATTGAATAAGTATGGGGAGAGCGGACAGCCTTGCCTCGTTCCTGATTTTAGTGGAATTGCTTTGAGTTTCTCTCCATTTAATTTGATGTTGGCTGTTGGCTTGCTGTAAATTGCCTTTATTATGTTGAGGTATGTTCCCTTTATTCCTGATCGCTCCAAGACCTTTATCATGAAGGGGTGTTGGATTTTGTCAAATGCCTTTTCAGCATCTAGTGAGATGATCATGTGGTTTTTTTTCTTTCAGTTTGTTTATATGGTGTATTACATTGACGGAGTTTCATATGTTGAACCACCCTTGCATCCCTGGGATGAAGCCTACTTGATCATGGTGGATAATTGTTTTGATGTGTTCTTGGAGTCTGTTTGCCAGTATTTTATTGAGTATTTTTGCATCAATGTTCATGAGGGAGATCGGTCTGTAGTTCTCTTTCTTTGTTGTATCCTTGTTTGGTTTAGGAATCAGGGTAATTGTAGCCTCATAGAAGGAGTTTGGTAATGTTCCTTCTGTTTCTACTGTGTGGAACAATTTAGAGAGTATTGGTATTAACTCTTCTTTGAAGTTCTGGTAGAATTCTGCACTGAAACCATCTGGCCCTGGGCTTTTTTTGGTTGGGAGACTTTTAATGACTGTTTCTATTTCCTTAGGGGTTATTGGACTATTTAAATAGTTTATCTGGTCTTGATTTAACTTAGGTATGTGGTACCTATCCAGAAAATTATCCATTTCTTTTAGATTTTCCAGTTTTGTGGAATAGAGGTTTTTGAAGTATGACCTGATGATTCTCTGGATTTCCTCAATGTTTGTTGTTATGTCCCCTTTTTCATTTCTGATTTTGTTAATCTGGATGTTCTCTCTCTGTCTTTTGGTTAATTTGGATAAGGGCTTGTCTATCTTGTTGATTTTCTCAAAGAACCAACTCTTTGTTTCATTGATTTTTTATATTGTTCTCTTTGTTTCTATTTTATTGATTTCAGCTCTCACTTTGATCATTTCCTGGTGTCTATTCTTCCTGGGAGACTTTGCTTCTTCTTGTTCTAGAGCTTTCAGGTGTTCTGTTAAGTCACTAGTGTGAGATTTCTCCAACTTCTTTATGTGAGCATTTAGTGCTATGAATTTCCCTCTTAGCACTGCTTTCATAGTGTCCCATAGGTTTGGGTATGTGGTGTCTTCATTTTTCTTTTTTGTTGAATATGTCTGCTTTTCACACTAAGATGGATACTTTATAAAAGTACTTTGGTGGTATGCCTTCTTTTCCTTCTTTTGTGGAACAGATCAATAAGCTTTGGTCAAGTTCTCTGAAGGTCTGAGAAAATTCATCTGGACCTGAATTGTTTTTAATTTAGAAGTTGCTTTAAGTACTTCTGCAAAAAAATTTGCTTGTTATAGGTCTGAATACTTGTATAACATGACTTTTATTGTTTCTATGAGAATTTATCATCATGCACCCCAATTCCACTCATTTCCTAGGTCTTCCATACCTGCCCTCCACCCTTGTATCTTCCCCCCAAAAAGAAGATAAAAAATGAAAATATTGTTTTTTAAAAAGCAAGAAAGTTTAAGTATTGTTCTTTACTGAATAAGAGATCAGAAGTGGGAAAGATCTCCCATGCTCATGGATCTGTAAGATAAACATAGTAAAAATGGTCATCGTACCAAAAGCAAGCTACATATTCAGCATTATACACATCAAAGTTCCAACACAATGGTTAACATAACTTGAAATAAAAATATTCAATTTAATATGGAAAACAAAAGATACAGGATAGATATCTTTTTAAAAGATAAAAAATCCTGTACAATAACAGAACATCCAGAGGTATCACCATCTCTGATTTCAAGCTCTACTACAGAGCTGTGGTATGGTATTGGCATAAAAAAACAGAAGGGTTGATCAGTGTAATTAAGCCACAGACCAAGACATAAATCCACAAAACTATGGACACCTAATCATCAACAAAGAAGCAAAAATTATACAATGGAATAAAGAAAGCATCTTCAACAAATAGTGCTGGTCTAAGTGGATGTCAGCTTGTAGAAGAATGCAAATCAATCCCTAGTTATCACTTTGCACTGAACTCAAGTCCAAGTAGATGAAAGATCTCAACATGAGCCAGATACACTGAATCTGATAGAAGAAAAATGGGGAAAAGCCTAGAATGGCACAGGAGATACCCCCCTAAACAGAACACAGATATCACTGTCACTAAGATCAACAATTAATAAATGAGACCTCTTGAAACTAAACATCTTCTATAAAGCAAAGGACACCATCAATAGGGACAAAATTGCAGCTCACAGACTGGAAAAAAATTTTCAACAACTCTGCATCTGACATAGGATTAATATCCAATATATATAAAAGAACTAAAAAAGCTAGATACCAACAAACTAAATAATCCAATTTTAAAATGGAGAATTTAAGTAGAAATGGAGATTTAAGTAGAAAATTCTCAACAGAGGAAACCAAAATGGCTAAAAAGACTTAAAGAAATGTTCAACATCCTTAGCCAACAGAAAAATACAAATTAAAATGATTCTGCAATTCTATCTTAACCTGTCAAAATGGCTAAGAACAAAAGCAAAAGTAATAGCTCAGGCTGGAGAGGAGGTAGAGTAAGAGGAACACTCTTCCATTGCTTGTGGGAGTGCAAACTTGTACAGCCTCTTTGAATGTCAGTGTGGAGGTTTCTCAGAAAACTGGGAATCAACCAACCCATAGACCCAACTATGCCACTCTTGGGCATATATGCAAATGATGCTCAATAATACAAGGATATTTGCTCAACTATGTTCATAGCAACTTTATTTTTTAGAGACTGAACTTGGAAATCTAGATTTCTCTTAACCAAGGAATGATAAAAGAAAATGTGGTACATTTACACATTGGAGTATTACTCAGCTGTTAAAAACAAGGACATCAATAAATTTGGAAGCTAATAGATGTAGCCATAAAAAAATCATCCTGAGTGAGGTAACTCAGACAGAGAAACATAAAATGATATGTACTCACTCATAAGTGGATATTAGCTACAAAGAAAGGATAATAATGCTATGATCCACAGACCCAGAGAGACTAGGTAACAAGGAGCATTCATAGGGTGCTACACCAAGATATCAATGTAGAAGGGAAATAGAAGATAATTTGTGAGTGATCTGAGGGCAAGTGGGGTTGGGAACAGGAGTCATCAGTTTGAGGTGGGATAGTGGGGGAGAGTACTGAAAGAGACTACTGGAAGAGGCTGGCAGGTCAGGGTTAGGTAAAAACTTGGCACAAGTAATCTCCAAAGAATCTATCAGGAAGATTCCTTAGACTCCTAGAAATAGCAGATATGTTGTCTGAACTGGCCAACTCCTGTGACCAGACTGGTGCCTAACCCAATCTTCATGAGAGAGGCTTCATCCAGCAACTGATGGAAACAGATGCAGACTCCACAAGTGGAGATCAGAGAATCCTGCAGAAGATAGGGAGAAAGGATTGGAGAAGCCACAGGGGTTAAGAACACCACAAGAAAACTCACAGAATCAATCTGGGCTTACAGGGCCTCTTAGAGTCTGAACTGCCAGCAAACCAGGTTGCGTACATGGGACTGACCTAGGTCCTCTGTGTATGTGTTAGAGCTTTGTAGCTTGGTGCTTTTGTAGGACTCCTAACAGTGGGAAAAGTGGATGACTCCAACTCTTTTACTGGCTTTTGGGAACCTACCCCTCATACTGGGTCAACTTGTCCAGCTTTAATACATGGGGAATTGCTTAGTCTTAATGCAAATTCTTAGGCTATGATTTATTGATACTCACGGGAGACCTGCCCTTTCCTAAACAGAATTGGAGGAGTGGTTTGAGAGGTGGGAATAGAGGGAGGCTAGGGGAAGGTCCTGGGAGGAGAGGATGGAGGGGAAACTATGGCTGGAATGTAAAAAAATACATAAATAAATCAAAGATCACACCATCTTGTTGACCCCTCTGGGCAAGATATGCTCCTCTGTCAATAGTAGTTGTTTTTTCACACCAGTCAAACATGTTCTGTCTCCAGTTCCAACATACTTGTACCACTTTGCTACTCCATTTTTCCCACTTCTCCATTACCTATACATTCATCATAATGGCATAGGGATCTGGGGCTGTGTCATGCAGCATACCCTTTTCCCAAACAGCTTTACTTGCTAATCTTCTGTGCAATGAGCTGTTGGTCTGTTTCAGGGCCTCTGGCTTTTGTTATACCATCCATACTGGAACCTCACCCAGACACCTCTTGGATATCCTACTATTGCTCAGAGTCATGAATGTCCTGTGACTAGGTTCTCAAGGACCAGCCCTTTTCACCTTCTCTACCAGCTCATAGATAGGGTAAATGTTGGGGTGACCCAACTCAAAGTCCTAGATCTGAGTCTTGGTGGCTGCTGAGTTATTCGACCCTGATTTTTGCTGTGCTTTTCCTCACACCAGAGATGACAGGCAAGGATCAGGACCAATCCTGACTATTATTAAGATTCATTTATTTTATGTGTAGAAGTGTTTTTCTTGCAGGTATGTGTTTGTTGCATGTGTCTGGTGCCCAAAGAGGCTGGAAGCAGGTATTGTGAGTTGTCAATGTAGGTATGAGAAATTGAATCCCAGTTCTCTACAAGAACAGTAAATGCTTTTAACTGCTGAGCCTTATCCCCATCCACACTTGATTAATTGTTTGAAATGTCATTTTAGTTTAAATTTGCTAGTTTTTAATCTATATAGAAATTCATCCATATGTATTAGAATTTCCAGTTTAGTGGAATATTCTTAAGATAAACTCTAATAATTTTGTGAATTTCACTGGAGCTTGTCATAATAACTCCATTTTCATGTCTTACTGTATTAGCTTTGGAATTCATTCTTCCTTTTGCTTAGTTTACCTAAAGTTTGTCGATATTTTTTATGTTGTGAAGAAACCAAATCTATTTCATTGACTCTGTGGTTTGTTTCCTTGTTCAGCTGTTTTCATTTCACTAATTTCATTAATGTCAGTGCTTTCTTTCCAGTTCCTGATTTTGGTGTTTGACTTGTTCCTTTTCCAGAGCCCTAAGGTGAACCATTAACAAAATTATTAGAAATCTCTTTGATTTCTTAATGTAGGCATGTTGACCTTTAAACATCTCTCTTAGGACTGTTTACATGGCATCTCACAGATTAAAGAATGTTGGTTTTAATTTTCATTTTATGAAGGAGTCTTTCTGCTCTTAATTTCTTCAAGAAATCATTCATAATTGTGTTGTGAATTGTTTAATGTCCATGACTTTATTTACCTTCTAGAGTTTCTCTTGTTTATTTGTATCATTATATTGTCATCAGGTAGAATATAAGGAAATATTTATATTTCCCCATATTTCCTCAGATATTCTTTGTGTTCTAATATATGATTTATTTTAAAGAAAGTTTCATGGGCTGCTGAGAACAATTTATATTCTGCAGTGTTTGGATACAATATTTTATAGTTGTATTTTAAGGCCATTTTACCTTTGATTTCATTTAATTCTGTCTAGTTTCTATTGGTACTTAGTGTTAATTGTTGGTAATGAAACTACTTTGACACCTGGTGATAGCCTGTGGCTTTACATCTAGTAGAATTTTCTGTGTAGAATTGGGTTCATGTGTGTGTGGAATTGTACAGTTCTTTCCATGAATTGTTCCTGTAATCAGTAGGAAGTGATAGTTATCATTTCTCATTAGATTTGATTGCAAGTCTATTTTGTCAGATTGCATCAGCAACATTTGCTTGTTTTCAAGCTACATTTGTCTAGAACATTTTTTTCATCATTTCATTGTAAGATGACATCTCTCTTTTATGATGGAGTACAACAAAAATACTTCCTACTTTTTAATTCTAATCTCCTAACCTGTGTCTTTTGATTAAGGAATTGAAAACATTAATATTAAGATACTACTGAAAGGTGCCTATTGATTATTGTAATTTTGATTATTTTGCCAATGTGCTCAAGCTGTTTTCCTTTTATTACTTCTTTAGCTGTTGTTCTAGTTTTCTTTATGGTTTCTGTGATAAAACATTCTTGCTAGAATCAGCGTAGGGGAAGAAAGTATTTATCTGGCTTACATTTTCAGGTTTCAATCTGTCTATGGGAGAAGTCAGGGCAGTATCTCCAGAAGGAACTGAAGCAGAAACCATTTTACTAATCTGCTTATTAACTTCATCAGTGTTTCATGCTCAGTTAGCTTTCTCATACAATCCAGACCCAGCTACCTTTGCTGTGGGCCCCAAAACATCAATCATCAGTGAAGACAACAGCTGAAACACCTGGTAACATGTCAATCTGATGGGTTCAATATATTAACTGTGGCTTTCTCAGATAATTCTAGACTTGTGTCAAGTTGACTAGGGAAGCTAACTTACAATTCTTGCAGTCTTAAGGACACATCTATTTTCCTCTTCAGTATAGACAACTCCTATAAACATATTTCATAGAGCTGTGTTGGTGGTCATAAATTCATTTCACAAATATTTATCATATAAACTTTTATTTCTCCTTGAGTTATGACAATTAGCTTTGATGGGTACAGTAGTCTGAGTTGTCACTGGTTGTCTTTTAGAACTTGAAAAAGAGGTTTCCAGTCCCTTCTGCTTTTCAAAGTCTCAGCTAAAAATCTGTTATTCTGACAGATCTTCATTTACATTTAACTTGGTGTTTCTTTCTTCCCAATATCAATATATGTTCTTTGTTTAAATATAATATTTTGAGAGGTGGTTCTTTTCTGGTCTTGTCTATTTGGGGTTCTAAATTCTTACAGTATCTGAATTTGCATCCATTCTAACAAAAAGCATCTTAGAGAGAAAAGGGTTTGTTTTGTTTACAACTCCAGGTTACAGTTTATTATTGATAAGAAGTCTTGGTAGGAAGTTAAAGCACTTTATTCATAGTCAAAATCAGACAGGCAATGTGTTTACTCTTGCTTTCTTGCCTACACCTAGCTTTCTCTTCCCTTTTAATTTTCTGGACTCCCAAGAGTAGGGAATGTTGGTGCCTACAATGTTCTACAATATCAATGAACTATCAGGACACCCTTTCAAAGGTATGCCTGGAGCCATTGTAATCTAGATGATTCCTCATTGGAAATCTCTTCTAAGGTGGTTATAGGTTGTTTTAAATAAACACTAAAGTCTACTAAACACAACATCTCTTTTCCTAACTACAGGAAATGATCATAAAAATGATTTCTACATGCATGAACCTTAGATTTCATCTTTGCATAGGGTGACAGATATCTTGGTGACAGATATTCCATTCCTATCTTCTTATTATGTAATCTTTGTCCTTATTGGATTGTCCCAAGTCCTCCACCTTGCCTTCACACTGTAATCTTTTTCCTTTAAAAATATCTTGTTTATTATGATCTGGTACGGTGTCTGCAAAAGTGTCTGTGTGGGTGCACACATCTCAAAGAACATTTGTGAGAACTTGAGAACAATGTTGTGGAGTAAATTGTCTCATCTAATTTATGTGCATTACAGAGACAGTTTGGTTATCATGTTTATATGATAAGCACTTTTTTTTTACCCGTTTTTATCTCATAATGCCACCATCCCTTTTGTATTTCTATTTATTTCATTTACAATTTATTGGGTATGTAGGTCTTTTGTGCTAGTTTCTATATTTCCTTGTGCAATAAAGTTGTTTTTATGACTTACTTTTCAAAATTATGTCATTATGGGATGGATAGATACTTCAGTGGTCAAAAATACTTGAAGATTTTTAGAAGAGTGGCATTTGTTTCCCACCACTCACATTAAGTGGCTCACAATTTCCCATGACTCTAGCTTCAGGGGAACTGACACTCTTCAAATTTCACTGGACACACATACACACACACACACACACACACACACACACACACACACACACACTCACACACAGACACACACACACTACAAGTCTCTAGGGCCTTGCATATTGCTGATTGCACATTATAACATTCTCTCTGTCTCTGTTTCTGTCTCTGTCTCTCTCTGTCTCTCTCTCCACACACACACATACATACATACACATACACATACAAACACACACTACATGTCTCTAGGGCCTTGCCTATTATCTGATTGCCCATGTATAACTCTCTCTCTCTCTCTCTCTCTCTCTCTCTCTCTCTCTCTCCCTTTCCTACTTCCTCTCCTCTTTCCCACATCTCTCTCTACCAGATGACTTTTTCCCCTCACTCTGTTCATTGATGTGACTATTAATGATGTCACACAACCTTGATTTATACCATCCTTGGATTTTACTCAACAGGTTTTTGTATTGATAGTAATCATTCTTCCCAACATCATACAAAATACCATTCTTCCCATCTCTGTTATGGAATCATTGTATCTTCACAGCACACTTCACCAGGAGGCAGGTGTATACTTGTTGGCTTATTGAACATTACTCCCTGTAAACACTCAGATCTTCTGGTTATTTGTTGTGGGATACAGCCAATAGGTCTCATCACTTGATACACATCAATTAAAATGTAACAAAACAATAAATATCCAGGCTCATTATTATGGTGCAAGCCTGCAATCACAACATCAAGTGGATCAATAGTTCAAGACCAGCCTTGACTACATGCCAAGACTGAGGCAGCTTTGTTGACATACCCTTTGCAATCCCTGCCTCCAAATAAATATATGTCTTTAAAACGACTTCAAAGGCAGAACCATTGTTACTTATCAGCTACATTTATGTCCATTGGCTTATTTTTTTGGTGCTTGAACTAACACAGTTTTGGCTTTTTGTTTGTTTTCAGACAGCAGCTGTTGTATTCCAGGTTGACCACAAATTCTCTGTGTACTGGAAAATGACTTTGACCCTCTGGTCTTCTCTTGACTTTACCTCCTGAGTTTTTGTATCGCAGATGTATAACAACAGCACATTTGGCTTGACTTTTACCTTTTTCTTTGGATGTGCATAGGTGTGTGTATTTACAATGGTGTGGTTACAAATGTGTGAATGTGGCTGTTCTTGTGCCAAAGCTTGAGTATGGAAGACAAACAATAACATCAGGTGTTGAACCTTAATTTCTACTTTTTTGAGATAGCGTCTCTTTCTTCTTGTTCGTCACTGTGTGTGCCAGATTAGCTGTGCCCAAGCTTCTGGTCATTCTCCTGTCTTCACCTCCCATGTCACAGAAGGAGCACTAGGGTAAGAAATAGAGACTGCATCACCATATTTGAGTCCTACCAGAGGAGTCAAACTCAGGTCCTCATACATGCAAGCAAATGCTTTCCACTGAGCATTTAATTTAATCACGTTAAATGTCTTAACTCTGTTATGTATTGTGCAATTCACTTTCTCTCTATTATTTCTCTATAGATCATTTACCCCTAGCTTTCAATAGAAAATTCTGTCAGATATTATGCAATTGACTTCCTCTCTACTAATTCTCTGTAGATCATGTATGCCCTGCTTTCAATCAAATCTTATATTCCTTGAATTCATGCATCCTACTGCTCTGACCATGGTGTAACTCTTAACTTCTCTCCAGACTGGATTCAGTAAGTTCCACAGATAATGGTGAAGAATCCAAGTGTACAATGGAGGCTGAAATGTGCACAGAAAACCTTAGACCAGAAACAGTGAAGACACTGTGACTGTTTAGAAAATATCACAGTAGCCCTAGGAATGTAAATGAGACTTTGAGGTGAAGCTTTTGGGCTATGCCTGGAAGGTCTCTAGTTGTCTGGGTTTTGGAAACTTCAGTGTTGAGGAGTTACTATTGAGAAGTGGTGGAAGCTTAGAGGTGGATAACAGAGTGAGGGGGTCTCCCTCAGAAAGGGTTAAGATAGTTTTTTAGACTTGATGACAAAAAGTCCAAACCTCGCCATGCCAAGACCTCTCTGGCTTACTGTATTGGTATGATTGCTTTTCCACAATACATGCCTCCATCATTGCAACCCACCAGGAGAATGACTCCATGTGGCATCAGGGATAAAACTGTGAGGTGATGAGTTTACTAATGAGCACGATTAACTCACCTCACTATCTATGTGTATGTGTCAAATGTCACACTGAATAGTGTAAATACTGGTTTGATTTTTCTTAGTAAAGCTGTCTGCCATTTGCAGAAAAGTGAAGAATATCAGGAAGACACAACTTTCATTCTTTGTAATTGACACCTTTCTCCTTCCATCACACAGTGACATATGGATCATGGTTTGAATACACCCGTGCCTGGCTATCCATGAGAGAAAGGGACAACTTCCTGCTACTGAGTTACGAAGATATGAAAAAGGTAGTTGTCATTATTATAGCAATCACAAAGCCTCTCACAAACTCACCCCATGCAGCACCCCTTATTTCTCAGTATCCCCATGTTAGGTTTAGACTCATGAAGGGTCAATAAAAGTAAAATTATGCCCTATGTCCTTTATTGACCTGTACCTGGAATTTTCTCTCCAGCCTCCTTATCCATCACCCCCATCTTATTCACCCTGGAGTAGGTGGGGTAGCTCACACTTGTGCTAACGGTTTTATTAATTCTATCTATGCAAAACATGTAATACAACTAATAACCCATTGTTCAGTGGGGAATGGGTAAAGCAGTTTCATTCTACTGTTGGACCCAAATGTATGTCACCCCCCTGTACTGCAAGAAGAGAAACAAAGGCAGGAAACCCATCTGTGAATCCTGGGAGAGCACAAGAAAGTGCTGAAGTCACATGAACAGCACTTAGTGATAATCACATCTGACTATGCATGTACAGTATGAGGCCAGTCAGGGAGTACTGTGTCCTGTGCTCTGCATTCTTCTTGGTTCTTCATGGTGATCTAGAATACACAGGAGATTTCAAAACTCTTGGTAGAGAATATCTAAAATGTTTCAACATTAAGTATTGACATATGTCTAAATAGACTGATAGGCCACACTCTTAATCAGATCATTGCAGGTTACATTTCATTGAAATGCTCCCACAGAATGTTATAAATATATTTAACTTCTATACATGTGTCTCAAATATTTCTTATTTTAAAAATTAAAAAAGTATCTTAGCAGTGTGTCACATAACTCTAAACCTACCACGGGCAGATAGAGACATTTCAGGGGTTCTAGATCATCCTTGTGTGTATGGTGGGTTTTAGGTCAATCTTGGCTATGAGAGACATTGTTTCAAAAGATCATTAAGGAAAATAATGTTAAGTTCATTTATTTATTTTATTTTCATTTAGTTAAAAATATTCCTTCTAACGATGGACACACACTAATGACACCAAGCATATAAGCACAAAAATGTTCTCATATGATCATCAACTCAAAAGTTTAAGTAGTTTGGAAGTTGTAAGTGAAAGATAACCATCATTTACATATTACAGATAAAGATATCAATTTCACTTTATACTGAACAAGAAAAAATTGTTCTGAGCATGCAGTCTGTCAGAGAAAACACTTACCCATCGTTAGAACAATCCAAAATATTAGTTAAGGAGGAAAAGAGGCAGTGTTACAACCACTGCTTACTTTTTTGAAGTAGACTCTGGTGATGATGAAGGTTACTGATAGTTGTAACTATTTTTTATTCATTTTCTTTCTCTTATTATGTTTTTTAATATTTAAAATAAATTTTCAATTTAAATATACTTTGGTCACATTCTTTCCCTCTCACATTTTCTTCCAAATTTTATCCTCTTCTTTATCCACTCAACCTTAAATTCTTTCAGAAAAAACAAACAAAATTCAAATATAACAAAGTTGTCCCTGAGATAAGACAAAATAAAACAATACATACAAGGAAAAACAATAAAGCACTGAATTGTAACCAAATAAAAGCAACCCCAAACACACACACACAAATACGGTGGAGTCTATTATACGTTGGTCAGCTCCTCCTGAACGTGAAGACTGCATTACAGTGGTTGTTATATCCAGTGTCACTGCATTGAAGAAAACTGATTTTCCCTCTCTCAGCAGGTACAAATGAAAGTTGAGTTGTTAACCTTTAGCCTAGTGGCTAGATTTTAATTTATTTATTCATTCATTCAGTTTCTAGAAATAAAACAAAATAAATTACAATATGTTGAAATAATATTATCACCTCAAAGTTGGATAAGACAAACCACCAGAAGGAAAACAGCACAAGAGAAGGCACAAGCAGAGACTTACATGTTTGCACATTTTAGAAGCCATGAAATCACTAAACTTACAAGCAGAGGATTGGTGCAGACTGGTGCGGCACTATGCATGCTGCTCCAGTCAGTGGGTTCCTAGGACCTTTTCTTATGTTGATGTGGAAGGATCTTTTTTTTGGTGTCAATAGACAGCCATTTGGGACACCGTCTCCCCCATTATTCGGTTATACTATTTAGATTGTCATCATATGTATGAATATGTATGAATACATACATATATGTGTGTGTGTGTGTGTGTGTGTGTGTGTGTGTGTGTGTGTGTGTGTGTAAAGATGTTCCCTCAAATGTCCATTAATTTTAGTTGTGTCTCTCCATATTCCCTCCCTCAAGTCTCTCTCCTTGGTCCTGCCATTCTAGTACTTAACTAGTCATGCATTATTTGCCTTCTATGATTAGATTATTTTCATAATTATTACATGCTGAAGGGATGTTCTGTCTTGATTTAGTCTATTTGGTGTTCTGCATTCATCTTTTACTTTGATAGGCATCCTCTTCTTTAGGTTAGGGAAATATTCTTCTATGATTTTGTTGAAAATATTTTCTGTTCCTTTTACCTGAGCTTTCTTCTTCTTCCTCTATTCTTATTATTAGACTTATTATTTTCATAGTGTCCCAGATATCCTGAATGTTTTGTGACAGGATTTTTTTAGATTAACATTATCTCTGACAAATGTCTACATTTCTTCTATGTTGTCTTCAATGCCTGAGATTCTCTCATCCATTTCTTTTTAGGGTCCTTTTCTTCTTCTGCAATTATGGTGTAATATTCAGGGCCTGTTATAGTATGGTTGCTGGGCTCTAGTGAAGACAATGCTGTCCTGAATGTTATTGATTGTGCTTTTTGGCTGGCATTTATGCATCTGGGATTGGGAAAATTGTAATTATACATGCTGATATCTGGTCTTGTCTTTGCTGGGTTGATGATCCATTCCTTATTTTCTATTGCTCAGTCTGATACTTAGGAGAGTGTGGTGTCTGTGTGTTGCCTAGTAGGAAATTCTTCTGGGATCCTGATAAGTGTGGCCACTGGGGGTTTCAGATAAAATGTTTCCATATATAGAAAGATGACATTTAGGTATGGAGACCATCTAGTAGGGGATTATAAGCAGATCCACAGAAGAGAAGAGAACAGAGTATTCCACGGCAGCTGCTTAGTTAGTCACCTGAGAATGGGATACCTGACTGCAGTCAGACCACAGGAGAAGGTTTGATATAAAGCTATGAATGAGACTGAAGAATGGACTTGGAAGAATGGAGGGAGAGATGAAGATCTGCAGTTAACCTACTTGCTTTCCTGGTTAGAGTGACAAGTTGGTTATTAGGTTGTGTCTTCTGGATTTCAGGATTTGCTAGAACAAAGAAATGAGAAGGGAGAAGGAATTTTGTTTGTTAAAATCTGGGTTACTCACATGAGACAGGGGTATATGGAGGACAGGACTGCAGTAGGTGTTCTACACAGAGGTTGAAATAAGACTAGGAGACTGGACTTGGAGGAACAAGTGGAGAGGTGAAGATTTGCATTTAGCCTAACTACTTCCCTGCCCAGCTTGGTCTGTGGGTTCCTAGGGAATGCTTGAAGGAGTTCGGGTGTGGGATATTGTGGTATGAATGTTAGAAGGGATCTGGGAGATCCACTAGAAATTTGGGTCAGCTAAGGCAAGTGTTCTGCAAAGCTGTGGGCAAGTAAGTGGATTGTTGTTTTTGATCTTAGCCATTCTGACAGGTGTAAGATGGCATCTCAGAGTCATTTTGATTTGTATTTCCCTGATGACTAAGGATGTTGAGCAATTCTTTAAATGTCTTTCAGTCTTTTGAGCTTCTTCTGTTGACAATTCTCTGTTTAACTCTATAGACCATTTTTTAAATTGGATTGTTAGATAATTTTATGTCTAGTTTCTTGAGTTCTTTATATATATTCTGGAGATCAGTAGTCTGTCAGATGTGGGGTTGGTGAAGATCTTTTCCCATTGTATGAGCTGTCATTTTGTGTTACTGACCGTGTCCTTTGCCCTGCAAAAGCATCTCAGTTTCAAGAGGTCCCATTTATTAATTGTTGCTCTCAGTGTCTGTACTACTGGTGTTATATTTAGGAAGTGATCTCTGATGCTTATGCATTCAAGACTACTTCTTACTTTCTCTTCTATCAGGTTCAGAGTAACTGGAATTATGTTGAGATCTTTGATCCACTTGGACTTAAGTTTTGTGCATGGTGACAGATATGGATTTATTTGCAATCTTCTACATGTTGACATCCAGTTATGCCAGAACCATTTGTTGAAGATGCTTTCTTTTCTCCATTGAATAGTTTTGGCTTCTTTGTCAAAAATCATATGTTCATAGGTTTGTGGATTAATGTCAGGTTCTTCATTTCGGTTCCATTGGTCTACTTGTCGGTTTTTATGCCAGTACCAACCTGTTTTTATTACTATAGCTCTATAGTAGAGCTTGAAGTCAGGGATTGTGATGCCTCCAGAGGTTGTTTTATTATACAGGATTCTTTTATTGAGGACAGCTTATGTTGGAGAGGATGTGGAGCAAGGGGAATACTCCTACACTGTTGGTGGAAATGCAAACTGGTACAGACACTTTGGAAATCAGTATGGCACTTTCTCAGAAAACCGGGAATGAATCTCCCTCAAGATCCAGCTATACCACTCTTGGGCATATACCCAAGGAATGTTCAATCATACCACAAGGACACATGCTCAACTATGTTCATAGCAGTATTATTTGTAATAGCCAGAACCTGGAAATAACCTAGATGCCCTTCAACTGAAGAATGGATAAATAAAATGTGTTATATATACACAATGGAGTAGTACTCAGCAGAGAAAAACAATGACATCATGAGGTTTGCAGAAAAATGGGTGGAACTAGAAAGTATCATCATGAGTGAAATAACCTATACTCAGAAAGACAAACATGGTATGTACTCACTCATAAGTGGATACTAGATGTAAAGGAAAGTATAACCAGACAGCAAATACTAACTCCAGGGAGGCTAGCCAGTAGAGAAGACTCTAGGAAAGACACAGGGATTGTCCAGCAATGGAGAAATGAATGAGATCTACATGAGCAAACTGGGGGTAAGGGCGGGTAATGGATGGCAAGGGTTGGGGGAAAGAGAGCTGAGGAGAGTGGGAGGTCCTAGCTGGATCAGGAACAGAGTGGGAGAACAAGAAAAGAGATACCATGATAAATGAAGACCCCATGGGAACAGGAAGAAGCAGAGTGCTAGAGAGGTCCCCAGGAATCCACAAAGATGACTCCACTATAGACTACTGGCAATGGTCAAGAGGGTGCCTGAGCTGACCTACTCTGGTGATCGGATGGCCAAACACCCTAACTGTCATGATAGAACCCTCATCCAGTGACTGATGGAAGCAGATGCAGAGATCCACAGTCAAGTCCCAGGCAGAGCTCCAGGAGTCCTATCGGCAAGAGAGAGGAGGGATTATATGAGCAAGAGATATTGAGACCATGATTGGAAAAATTACAGAGACAACTAGCCAAACTAGTGGAAACACATGAACTATGAACTAATAGCTGAGGAGCCCCCATGGAACTGGATCAGGCCCTCTGGATAAGTGAGACAGTTGATTAGCTTGAACTATTTAGGAGGCCCCCAGGCAGTGGGACCAGGACCTGTCCTTAGTGCATGAGCTGGCTTTTTGGAACCTAGGGCCTATGCTGATACACTTTGCTCAGCCTTGGTGTAGGGAGGAGGGGACTGGACCTGCCTCAAATGAATCTACCAGGCTTAGCTGAATCACCAGGGGAGATCTTGCCCTGGAGGAGGTAGGAATGGGGGGTGGACTGGAAGGGAAAGTGGGGGGAGAGGGGAGGAGGGAGGACAGGGGAATCCATGCCTGATATGTAAAATTAAATTAATTATAAAATAAAATTAAAAAAAAGAAAAATACTATGCTTTTTATGAGAGTTAAACCCTATTGTGGTCTCATCCTGGAAGAATCTACATGGAGAAGTGGAAATGACAGTTGCCCTCATGGAATGGTGTACTTAATTCTATTGCATCTGCTCCAGTGTGTTTCTGATGAAACTTTTGCATGTTAGTTTCCATAGCCTTTGCCTATTAAACAAGCCACTTCATTTCTTTTGGCATTTCATTAAACCTTTCATGTATGCATACTGTTTTACCTCTTCCAAATTCTGATTTAGTACAAGAAATCCAAGAACAGGAAACTTCTCTTTTTACATGAAACCTTCAGTTGTAGTGCAGAGAACTCTGTCTCCAGAGTCTGGAGCACAGGAGTCTGAGGTTATCTGTCAATAGCTGTGGATTATCCCAGTGGCCTCAATCTTTAGTGTATAGATGACTATATTCTTGAGGAGACATGTATGTGTGCTCAAATCTGAGTCCCAGCTTCCTCTTGTGAGGACACCAACAGTATTGGATTAAATGCAATCTGCTAACCACTTTAACTTACTTATCTCTATGTATACTCGTGATGTCCTTATATTCTAGGACCTGATTCTTACACTCTAGGGTGAAGAAAGCCTGAAAGTTAAGGCTGAAGAATGTAAATTATTGGGAGAGAAATTTAACCCCGGAACCCTTTGCTTCCCGTGTCTATACACATGTTCTTTACTCATCCCCTAAGACCTAACATCTAACTCATTTCTTCTTCAACCCCAAGTCCCATCTCACCAATTCTTTACTAATAAAGTAAAGGTGACACACCAGGTGTGATTCATTCTGGCAAAGTTTCTCCTCAACTTTACAGCTATGAAACCATACCCCCAGTCTGCTCCCAGCATAGAGAGGTGGCACAGACATAGAGAAGATGGATATTCCCATTCCAGGAGAGACAATTCACAACAAACTGAGTATCTCTGAGCCTGAGGCAATCCAAACTTAGGTTGGCGAGTAGCATCAGGTTGCAACAGAGGAGAACAATTTGCTTAGCCTTTATGTGGGTCTACTCTCAGCCTGCTAAGGTTCAGAAATTTTGACATGTTCAACATCTTTTCCAGCCATGAATGGAATTGTTTTCTGTGGTTATCATCCAAGATATGTCTTTGGTATCATGTACTAAATGTTTTCTTTGGAGTTTCTAAGATACATGGAGCCTTATACAGCCTCATTGCAACATGTCAACTCTTTTGTTTTCCATTGAGGGTATTGGACCTGACCATATGCAATCCCAAGATGCTTTCCTAGAACAAATCAATTTTTTTCAGAGTTCCTGAATCCCACATCATCACCATGGAAATATTCCCCTGTAAAGTCTGTTAGAAATTATGATGTGATAAGCAATGACTTCTGAAGCATTCCTAACTCTTTCTTAGAGGCTCATTGGAAGAACAAGTGCTACACATGTTCTGACATATTTTAAAGCTCTAAAATTTCTTCACCTTTTCTCAAGAGAATGAAACCATTAGTAATCACATCTTCAGTGATGAGACTAAAATTGGGCATGTTATTTTCTTTCATGGTTTGGAAGGAGCTCTCCGCGAGGACCATATCCAGCTCATCTGGCTCTATTGTTTTTCCTAGGAAGTCACACATGTTCTTTATTGTGCTCTTTGTGTCTTAAAAGAAGAAGGAACAAAAAGTGAAGGTAATCAACAGAAAGCTCTGAGAGAACAGATGCAGAGATGGGAACTATGGATGGAGGATGAAAGGGGGACATGAAGAAAGAAATAGCAACATGAAATGAGAAAGCTTTGAAAAGGGTTTAGGAAAGAAATAGGGCATGTAGAGAGGGCAGGAGTCCCACACAGCCTTTGTGTATTGAGTGGGCTTGAAATGTGGGTGAGCTGTGGCTGGAATTTCTTCTAGGGAGGAGAGGATACTAGGGACAGGATCTCATATAACCAATGCTTTTCTCAAACTTACTTCATAGTGGATGAAGTCATTGAGCATTTGATCCTCTTGTTGTCATCTCTGTAGTACTGTGCTCACAGGTGTGTTCCAACCCACCTACTAAATGCACTGCAATGTTTTATTCTTGAGAGAGGGTCTCACAATGGAGCCCTGACTTGTAGGATGGAAGTTGCTCTGGAGACCACACTCACCTCAAGCTCAAAGAGGTCAGAGATCCACCTATCTGGCTTTACCTACTAAGTGTTGGCATTAAAGGTGTGCACCACCACACCCAACCTGCCCTGAGATATTTAAAGAGACTTATAGAATTAATTCTAGACTTTGATAAATGGGAGTGAAAGCAATGTGCACAAATAATTTGAGAGTGGTTAATGTTTACACCATGTAATTTTTTTTCCTGTGGGTAACTGAGAATAATATGGTTTTAAAACACTTTCATAAGAATGGGTTCAGTAATTATTACTTGGGGTGGTTCTGGGAGATTTTATTTTGTTTTGATTTATGAGCTCATACTGTAACTAAGATGGGCATCATGTTCACAGCCTTCCTGCTTCAGATGCCTGTATTCTGGAATAACAACTGTGGACTGCCACAACTGGCTTAATCCAGTGAGACAGTCATAAGAAGGCAGAATTTTGGAACACTGAAGACTTTTGTTTGAATTCTTGGTCCTGAGCCCTAAAGGTATTATTGGCTCAATAGTTTTATTACATGTTTTACCACAAGTTGAGTTAATATTTCATGGGAAGGTAAACAACCACGGCAATAACTGAAAAGAATGTGCTGAATGGTTGGACAGGAGACTTTTGAGAAACTGCACTACCATACAACAGAGACAGCTGTGTAAGGAAGCTTCCTGAGGAATATTGCATTTTATAATGAGAAAGTAAAACATTTTACAAAAGACAAAATAGTCTTTGGTGTTGCTACTTACAGGGTAACTTTCTGTTCCAGGATGATAAGTTTAAGAGTTTAAATTTTTTTCAAATGATCCAATTTTCCTGTTTTTGATGCTCCTTAATATTTTTCATTAAAAATGAATTTTTTGTTACTCCTAACTGTGGTGATATATTGTGTACCCTAATAAAGCTTATCTGAAGAGCAGAGGACAGAGCTAGCAACTAGATTACGAATAGAGTCCAGGCAGTGGTGGCACACACCCTTAATATTAGCACTCTGGAGTCAGAGATCCGTCTGCATCTCTGTGAGTTCAAGGCCACCCTGAACTACATGAAATTGACTTAGTCTAGGAAAGAAACAGAGCCATACATTGGTGACACACACCTTTAATTCCAGCACTTGAAATCTCATGCCTTTGCTTGGGAAGCACACACACATTTAGTCCTAGTAAGTAATATGTCAGGGCAAAGAAAGGTATATGGAGCTTGAGGAGACAGTAACTAAAGGATCTTTTTGGCTGAGGCCTTTTGGGTGAGGACACAGAGGCTTCTAGTATCAGCTGAGGAGTCGGAGAGGTGAGGTTGGCTGTGGATTGCTCTGCTTCTCTAATATCAGCTTTTACCCCAATATCTGGCTCAGGTTACTTGACAACTTCCTGGAGTTCTGCATCTGAAATCTGAGGAGCAGGCAGCACTAACTTGCCTCTCTTTTCAGTAAACTCAGAGGCAACACGTGTTTGAAGAATAGCTGATGGTAAATCTGATTTTTTTTCCATTTTAAATGCTCTTTTCTTCTATCTCTTCCTTCTTTTTCAGATCTTAGTTCTCCATCAAGATCCTGCTGTCCTGAAATAAATTCCTGAAATCTGTATCAAGGGCCTGGTAGTTCTCCCCAGAAATATCATAAAAACCAAGAGCAGACTTTTTTGCAAATGGGATTTCAGCATTGTAATCAAGTCCTTTCTTCTTTTTCCTTTTCTTCTGAATCTCTATGCCAGCTGTTCAAAGTTCTCATCTTTTTTGGAGGGCAGCAAGGCGCCTTGCTACTTCTAGCAGCTTCTCTCTTAGCCTTCTTTTATTGAGTATTGGCCAGGCAGGCTCAAGCCTCAGAAAGCATCTCAAGTTCATCATCTTCAATATCAAGTGGATCTGGCCGAGCTGGTTTTGTTTCTGGATTTGGACCTATCTGTTCAGGTTTAAGTTTCCTGGGGTCATCTCTTCTTTCCCCTCCATTGTCCCTTTAGGCAGCTTTGTCCAGGAGGAATTCATAGTGTTCCAAGCACTGGGCTGCTGTTCTTCCAATGACTGGAACAATGGTCCTCTGCTGGGTTGGCATCAGCTTGGCCAAGTGTAAGAGTTTTTCCTCCTCTTCTCTAGACCATTTGATTAAGACTTGGGTCTAGCCATTAATACCATCTGGCTTTGCACTGCTTTGCTGATTTCCTATGCAGCAATGAGGTAATCTTAGACCTCTGGTTTTTTCCCATATTTCATTACTGCTGCTTTCAGAATTTCATCCTTGGTATTTCTCCACATGCCCACTTTGATCATAATCCGAGGCATCTTGACAGCAGAGAAACCTGCAAGTGGGCTGAGAGGAGCTTCAAAATGTAGTAAAGGTGATTTGTTTTCCACAGGAAGCTATTGCCCAAATTCTAAATGGTCTTATAATACAAAACCTGAAACCAGATATTGGGGTAAATGGTGAAAGATGAGAGACAAAGGAACCAGCCACTAGAGAAATTTCTCACTACTATTGAATCCTCAGGTGTAAAGGGTAAGAGATCCTGTGTCCACAAATCCTCAGACTGAAAGCCTCTGAGTCCTCAGCCGAACAACTTCAAGTTCCTGTCTCAACAAGCCCTATATACCTTTCTCCACCCAGCCATATCACTTCCTTCCTAGTGCTGGGATTAAAGGTGTGTGTGTTTCCCAAATACTAGTAGCAAAGGCATTAAATCTCAAATGCTGGGATAAAAGGCATATGACTCCCAAGTATAGGGATTAAAGTTGTGTGCCACCACTGCTTGTCTCTGTTTCTCTCCTACACTTGACTCAATCACATGTAATCCAAGGTAGCTTTGAACTTACGGAGATTCAAAGTATCTCTGCCTCCAGAGTACTAGGATTAAAGGTATGTGCCACCTCTGCATATCCTCTATATTTAATCTAGTGCCTGGGTGTGTCCTCTGATCCTCAGGCAAGCTTTATTAGATATACAATATATCACCACTTGACTCCACAATACCTTTGTTTTTTTTTTCTTGTTTTTTGTTTTTCAAATATTATTACCTGTCAATGCATGCATGCATGTATGCACTACCTAGGGCCAGGAAGGCAAAGAGGCCTGAGGATGTCCTGGGAGTGAAACTACAGATATGTGAGATCCTGCATGTGTTGCTTGGAACTGAACTCAGGTCTTCTGCAAGATTAGCAAATGATCGTAAGCAGTGACCTCACTCTGCAGTCCATAGGGTAATAATGGTTTTAAATCATGTGTGGGAATCCGTGCCACAGCCCATGATGCAGAGTCCATTGAGATGAAATGTTCCTTTTGTTTAGTATATATTAGAGGTCAGGGTAGATTCCGGCAACATGGAAGCTGATTCTCAGGGGAAACGCTAGTCTAGGGACACTGCACGTAACTTTTGTACTTATATGGAAGCACATAACTCAAAAAATTATTATAAAGCCATATATGTATTCAATAAATTCTATGAAGCATGCCACCACTTAACTATATCCCAGCTTTCTTCTTTAAAATAGTTTTTTGTGTCTGTCAGCACTTATAGCTCCCATCCTGTTAGTCCCTGTGATGGAACACAGGTCACCAGCCTGGGTGGCAAACTCCTTTTCTGGAAGATCCAGCTCCTGTGGTTCCCTATCTCCTTCTACATTTTATTTTGACACAGGGTCTCACTGACTTGCCAGAGAGTCGTGATTTGTTGCAGTCTGGTTTCTTCAGATTTGAGAGGCTGGCATTGCAGACCTGTAACCCAAGTCCTGTGTTGTCAGCTTCTTAGGAATATCCATATTCTTCTCTACTGCCCTCTTTCGTCTCTAGCCATGACTTCCTTCCATGACTTAATCCTTTGACAATTTCTCTCCTCTTTTTCTTGACTCCTCAACACTGGAGATTGAATCATAGACTTGATCATAGTGAAAATGGAAAAGGATATCCTACTCACAGAAATTTCTTTTCTGTGTCCCCTTTTATGAAATGAAAAGTTCAGATCACATACACCTAGTTCACCTCAAAGTCATTCTGTAGCCCAGACTGTCCTTGAACTTGCAGTTCACCATGAATGAGTTAACTGTGAAGCCTTGTTTTTAGAGCCTTGTTATTTTATTTTTATGGTTAGTGATGGACCCCAGACCCAGGGTACTACCTTTTCAGATGGGCGCCCCAAGAACCCAGACTCCAGTCCAGTTGATGCAACAGCAAGAGATTTATTGTTGCAGCTGTACAGTCGGGCTAACTCGTCTCCAAAGAGCAAGAGTCGCACCTACTGCAATCACATGAGTATTTTTAAAGGAAAAACCAACAAAAGCCATAAGATTACAATTCCCATACAATTTCTTTCGATTGATTTATGTCTAGAGGCTAATTTCATAAGATTATGGCCTGATCACAGGATGGGTACAGTCATGTCTGCATGCACATTCTTCCCGAAACCTCAATGGGGGATATCAGGGCGGGAGTGGAGTTTACACAAAGGTCACAGTGGTCCTTCCTGGAACACTTGCAATTATCCCAGTTACAGTTGAGCACATCTCTTAACAGAAATCTCTTTACATTGTTATATTGTTGCAGGGGTGGTTGAATAATGGCTGAATCAGGTTGCTCTTGGAATTAGTTTTCTTTTTAGTTCCTCATTCTCCTGGGGCTTTGGGGGTGTAAGCCTGAAGGGTTAGGATCTTTCAGTTAGTATGGCTATCTTATACTCAACTGCAATTTTTATTTACATTTTTATTGTTTTTTTCCTTATTGAATTAATTTAATATTTTAATATTAAACTTGTACATTTCTTTCTATCATAACATTTCTCCATAAGGATTTTGGACCCTGCTTTTTGGGACATGATATGACTTACACTGTTGGCTGATTTGGAGCTGGATAAAGATATTATTTGTGTATGCTCAAGCTATGCCCAACATAGAAGACAGTTTACTTCCTGTTGCTTACAGATCAAGATGACATATTCTCAGTTCCTTCTCCTGTACCATGTCTGCCTGAATGCCTCCATGCTTCTACCATGATGATAATGAACTAAAACCTGGAACTGTAATGCTTTCCTTTATAAGATTTGCTATGGCATTGGTGTCTCTTCATAGCAATAGAAGCCGTAACTAAGACAGAGGGTCTAAAGAAGTAATATCAAGTGTGTAGTTGCAAATTGTAAAGGTCTGAGGATGTGAATACTTAAGTTGTGAAGGTTTAAGAAAGTGATTTAAAGTGTGTTAAGGGTATTGGAAAATGAGAATTGTTACATATTTTTCTCTCTTTCTATGCTATTGTTTTACAAAGATTTTAAGGATAAGAGTTTTAACATTAATAGATGGAGTTCTGATAAGCTGTTAATCTATGCCTGATAAAGTAATGACTTCTATCATCATAGTCACAAGCTCAAAATTTAAAATTCCCTTTATTGTTTTCTAGGTATAGACTTAAAAGTGCTTCTCATTGTGCTGAAACCATCTCATTCTAAACTTTATATATCCATCCATCTGGACAGAGGAAAAAGTGTTCATGCTTTTAACCAAAAACAATAGCTTTTGTAATGACTCTAAGGCATGAGCCTACTTTAGATGTTTTACATATACCTGTTAACTGCTTTCTCTACAGTATTTCAGTACAGATTATAATCAGTGGCAATGCTAATACACCAAAAAACGTTTATTTCTTTTTGTAAACTTTAAAAAATTCATGTAAGCTTCAATGAGTCATGACTTGGATCCACCTGTCACAGGTCAAACAGACTCCAGGTATGTACTCCTCTCAATCAACAGCTTAAGCTTCCCCACTTACCTACTGTCTATAATTAAGTATAGTACCTCTCTCTATCTATCTATCTATCTATGTATCTATCTATCTATCTCTGTCTCTCTCTGTTTCTCTGTCTCTGTCTCTCTGTCTCTCTCTATCTCTCTCTGTCTGTCCTCTCTCTGTGTCTCTCTCTCACTGCTACCCCTAGTCTTCAGACTACTTCCACATCCCAGTTACCAGGAGCATGTTTCTGGAAGTTTCAAGGGTATACCCAAGAAAAAGATTTTCCCATTAGCTCCTTAACTTTACCTTATTTCTCTATTCTATATCTGGCCAATTAGATTTCTAATCACTTAAAGGCTGTCAACTGCTACAAATTAAAATGAGCTAGCCCTAGAATTGCTGAAAACCAATGTAAGCTAGATGCTTCTGATGGAATTTACAGATGGGTTTGAACCACAATTTTGAGACTGCTCAAAAGCTGCCTGCATTTTGCAAGCCCCGGGTGGTCACACAGAACCTAGGAAGCCTGCACTCCTCTCCTCCCTCCCAATCTTTGATCAGCACTCCAATCTGCCCAAGTCCTGACAATGTCCTAATTTCAGCTAAGAAGTAGTTACAGAATAGATTACATCATCATCAACAAGAAGGCTGATATGTCAGGCCCAAAAGAAACTCAAGACAAATGGCTAACTGTGGTGCCTATTAGCATAATAAAGTGCATGCTGGCCTCTAAGCACTCTGGACAAGTTCCTGTTACAGAGTCTACTCAGATATCTTGAATCCTGGCTCCTCTCAGCTCTTTGCTCTACCCTAAACTTCTCCATATCATGGGCTTCCCTTCCCCAGCTTCTGATTCCTATATAACCATGACATTTTGACCATGCACTTCTTGGCTCTCTTGGTCTTCTTGCCACTCTCTCTCTCTCTTAACTCCTCTCCCTTGGTCCTCCTTTCTTGCTCCCTATCTCATGGCCTGGCCTATTCTGCTGGCTATGTTCAGTCTACTACTTTCTCTCCCTGCTCTGAACTCTTCCAGGTGCCCTTGGCTGTATTCTCCATCACGTCTATCCAAAAAACCTCCCGTTTAACCATAAAAGTAAAGAGGATAATGCGTTCTTTTCCAGTGTGAACATCCAGATTAAATATAAGTGTGTCTCTATGACATGCAGGAAGAGGGGACTGTGTGGGAGCAGAAAGCACTAACAGGAGCAAAAGGACAGGACTGAGCAGTAGAGGAGAAATACTGAGTAAATTACGATGATGTGCATGTCTGTATCAAAGTTTCCTAATGTAACCCATTATTTTACACACCCAATAAAACTATAAAAAAAGAAAAAGTGAAATACAGGTATAAAATACTGATCCAAAATATAAGTTGATAAAGGTCTTGCTACACCTTAGGCTATTGGAATGAGGTTTAAATGTCTTTATGAATACAATTTATTTCCTTTGCCCCAATGTCACAGAGTAAAAATTTCTTAAAAATTCTTGTAGTGTTTTTTTATGTTTAAAATATTACAATGAGTGTCTTGAGGTGGAATTCCATGAAGCATATTGGAGTTAGTGATAAGGTATAACAAACCACTAATAAAAGAAGCAAATATTGATGACTTAAGACTCCAAGACTCAGGGCTGGAGAGCTGATTCAGAGGCAAAGAGCACTGTACTGCCCCTTTAGAGGACCTGAGTTCAATTCCAAGACACAAAGCAGGAGGCTTACAGCACATGTAACTGCAACTCCATGGAAACCAATGCATTCTTCTGACCTTTGAAGACACTGTACACAGAAATACAGAAACACACACACATACATACTCGCATATACACACATACACACACATACACACACACAATAAAATGATCACTACCACCACTACTACTTCTGCTACTCCTAATATCTTAAAAAAATAACTCCACATTTCAATAACAGGATTTATTCTATGACTGCATCCTGCCATTCACATGTATAAGGACATGAAAATAAACCCCTCTGTCCATATATGATTTAAAAGTGTTAAGAAATTATTCCCACAGAAAAAAAACCTGTTTTCTCCTGGACTATTTTATCAAAGGCTTCACTTGGGTTACTGTGAAGTGATTCATCCAGTCCCAGTCATACCTGGAAAATGTTAAACAGACACATAGATGGGTTAATGATGATCTCAACAACTCAGTTCTTCCTTAGCATGCTCTTACCATCTGCTTGACAAGAACCACAGAGTTAATAAAGTGGAAGTACCAGTCACTTACTGGAGAACACATCTTATGCCTTGAAGCCTTCTACCTCTATGGCAATAATGTAACCCCTTCTCCTTTCCTACCACAGCAACAGCTTTAACACTAGCTCTACCTTTCAGATGTTCAGATTATTCCTGCTTGCCACTGCACCTGCTTCCATCACATTGTCCAACGCAACAGAGTTTCTTATCTCAATTATCCAAACAGACTTCAATTTTTCTTTCTACCTTTTAGGCTTAACTTATGAAAGTTCTGCAAAGCATGCAAGCAACTTTTAAAACATCTTTTAATATTAATTTTAATTGTGTGTGTGTGTGTGTGTGTGTGTGTGTGTGTGTGTGTAAGTGCACATGAATACAGGTGCCTGCAGAGGTTTGAGGCTTCAGATCCCCTTGAGCTGGAGATATACACTGTTGTGAGCTACATGCCAATCATCTTGATGCTTTCATCAGATACAGGAGACCCAGCAACTACCAGCTGGGAACATCCCAAGATTTCTGTTTTCAGTCAGTATGGTGCTCGGAAATGTATGAAGATCTACATGATCTTTTCACCATAATTTTTTACAATATCTTGGTTCTTATCACTCCATTCTAATATGTCTTTAGTTTTGACATTAGAGATGTCAAATTGTCCAACCGCTCACATTACATTGTGTGTTCCTTCACCCTAGATTGCTGATGTCTTCCATATAGTCAGTTCTTGTTCTTTGGTTTCCTAATTTATGCCACTATGGACAACACATCTTCATATCTTCCCTCCATGTAGAAATCTGCAGGCCACATCCTTGCTGTTTTTTATTTCATAGTGTGACACTTGGTTGAATTTTCTTTTTGTAAAGATGCCTGAAATATGTATTCAATATATTTGATATGTAGAATATTTCTTGCATCACCAAAAGTTTCCTTTATCAAAGCATATCAGACATATAAAATTTACTTAGTATGGAATTGTTGAAAGTTTTCATGAATGAGTGAGGATGGTACTAGCCTTGTTCCCATTTTGCAGATGAGGAAAAATTAGTTCCTGAGATGTTATGCAGCATAATAGTGATGGATATGGATTTGAAGCAAAAAAGACTGAAGAAAGAAGTCATATTTTTCTTATCACATTATCTTCCTTATGTATCACATAAGTTATCTTTAAAATTCCCAGAGGTATTTTAAAGAAAATATACAAAGTCTTCATAATTAAGTGGTAATTATTGATACATAATAATCAAAAATATCCCATTAATTGATATGGCTATAAGGGTGTCATCTCTTAAGATGGGAACCTGTAAGTATCCATTGCTACTGTCAGCTTCATTACTATATTCATTATTAGAACAAGTTTTGTTATTGTTTCCCACAGCACTACTGGCTCCTATAAAGCCAGAATGGAGGTCAAGCTACTAGAATCTCAGCAAATTTAATTATGCTGCTCACTGGATTGAACCAGTCCAGGCAAGAGAAGCATGTCTTTGCAGGTACACACATGAAGCTTTAAGTCCAATTATGTCAAAATCCTGTGCACCTAACAACCATATATTTTTCCTCGTTTGTTCTTTCTGAAAATCTACTCAAACTCCATTGTGTTAGGGGACAGGATAACCCTAATGCTTGGTGGCTTAAGTCATGTTGGAAAGGAGCTTCCTCATAGTTATGGATGCTGCAGGTCTCACAAAAGGTTGTTCTCCAGTCTTCCATGGTTTTTTTATTCCCTGCAGATTGTGGGCTTTCTCTCTAGGTCTTCTTCCTTCTGTGTCTCAGATTACTGCCTTCTCAGGACACCAGTGAAAACGATTAATGGCTCAAACATTCTGTTTAGGAAATATCCACTGTGAAGAAATGAGGTCCAAATCCTCTAAAG
>CABHPP010001608.1:17658-44321 GCA_902168425.1 Peromyscus attwateri | reverse complement strand
AAAAAAAAAAAAATCAAAGATATGCATGTTGTCATAGATGTACATTTTTTTTCAAATCCACAATCTTTATTGATTTTTACTAAATTTTAATGTATCTGTGAAATTAAAACAAAAAAAGTACAGGGCTAGGGAAATGGCTCCATGGCTGAGGCACTTGCCTTGAGAGTGTGAAGACAGGGCTTTGGATCCCTAGGCCCCATGTAAATGCTGGGTGGTTTATCTATAATTCCAGCGTTAGAATGATGAGTTGGGATCCCCAGAGCTAGCTGGCTAGCAAGACTAGCTAGCAATGTGGGAGAGCTCTGCTTTTGATGGAGAGACCCTGCCTCATTGAGTGAGGTAGAGCTATTGAGGACCTCTATATGCATGTGCACCCTGCACATGTATGTCCTCACACATACAAACATGCATATGCACACATATGAAAAAAGGGGGGAGATAGAGGACTCCCCCCCCCCATCCCTAGTGCTGGGACTTGAACCCAGGGCCTTGTGTATTCTGGGCATACTTTCTACCAGTGACCTACCTATATCTGCAACCCTACCAGAAACTTTAAAAATCTACCCAGAAAGCGTGGTCTGTGGGCAGCAATCTTTAGTATTACTGCAAGGCTGTTAGAAATGCAGACTCTGTCCTCTTCCAGATTTCCTGCTCCAGCTTTCTAAGATCCCCAACTGATTTCTGTGCACAGCAACAGGATTAAGACATGGAGGGTTTACTCGGAATACAGCAAAGATTTGACTTTACTCACTAGTTTTTCCAAGATAGGGATCTCCTGTATCTTAGGCTGGCCCTGAACTCACTGTGTATTAAAGGATGATCTTGAATTTCTGAGCTTCTTGCCTCTACCTCTCAAATGCTGAGATTACAAATGAGCTCCCCACTTCCTGGGTTTTTTAAACTAACAAATTTAAATACAGCATATGGGGAAATTGGAAATCCACCACTTTCACCAAGTTTGTTTGCTTGCTTGGTTGGTTGTTTTGATTTTTGGTTTTTTGAGACAGGGTTTCTCTAGCCCTGGCTAAAGGTGAGTGAGTGCTGGGATTAAAGGTGTGTGCAATCACCACCAGGCTTTCACCAGTTTTTTTGAGAGAACAACTTCTAAGGCCTGAGAGATGGCTCAATGGTTAAGAACACTGGATACGCTGGGTGGTGACCCACGCCTTTAATCCCAGCACTTGGGAGGCAGAGGCAGGCGGATCTCTGTGAGTTCAAGGCCAGCCTGGTCTACAGAGCGAGATCCAGGACAGGCACTGGATAACTCTTCCAGAGGACCTGGGTTCAATTCAACAACCACATGGCAGTTCCAAGTGGTCAGACTCCCCCTTCTGGCCTCTTCAGGCACCAGGCACACACATGATGCATATACATACATGTTGTTTGTAGTATTTCTATTGCCACTGCTCTTGGATGGCCACCAGAACTAGACGGTGAAAACCCTGTTGTTGAAGACACCACATACTTTGTTTACAGGGCAGAGAAATCAAAGTGAGACTGAGCTGGAAGCTTTCTCCCTGCTGACAGCTTTCATAGTGCCTTGAGTAGCTGTGCAGGCTACTTAAGAAAAAAAAATCATGAACAGTCTTAACCAGATAGGGACCCATGCTCATCCACTAACTCACCTGGCAAAATGTGCCCACTTGTGTGATAGTGGCCTGACTGTTAGAGGGTTAACGAACGAACCACTTTGTATTTGAGTCCTACTTTACAGGAGAGAATTCATGCCTGCTACTGCAAGCTTGTTCAAAGCCTGTGGCTGGGGAGGTCATGGACCTCCCATGGGTCCCAGGGACACTGCTTCTGCTGTTGTTTTGCTAAATGGACAGATTGTGCCCACTGAAGATCTTCCTTCAAATTCTTTGTTTGTGCTCACAGATCAGTGCTCTTCTCAGGTTTGGTCAAAGGTTTGCTGTTGTTGGTAGTGGTGGGCTTTGTGTGTGTTGTAGTGGGTGGTGATTAATGCTGAGATTTATAACTGGTTAATGTGCTGGAAAAAAAACGTGACTGTTGAATGCTCAGCCCTAGATGGGTCATGCATTTTATCTCTTCCAAGGCTCAAAGACCATTATGGAAGTGGGGATGGAAAGAAGGTAAGAGGAAGGAGAAGGCTGTTATGGGAGACTGTCTTCTGGTATGGCATGGTCGTTGGCACTGATGAGCTCACAGCAACTGTAAGACCTGCACAAGGTTGGGTTTAGCAGCACTCCATCATAGAGAGACGCATGAGGCTCCACCTTTCTGAGGATTTATAGGCCATAAACAGAGGCTAGCAGAGAGTGGCCGACAAAGCACCACCCCTTCCACAGGCCCTATTATTGACAGTTAATAGGGGTGGTCTTCAGTGGTGTAGTCCTGTTAAGTCGTCCGTGCTTCTGTGAACAACCCTTCATCCATGCCCATGTGAGCACCCTAATTAAATGCACTTAGAGATCTGAGAGGAAGTTGTTGTGGAGAGTGAGAGCGAGCCTACTGAGGAGTCTCTGTGATTCTTAGCAGCACTGAGTGCCTTCTTGAGACTTAAGCTGACAGTGCAAAGTGAAAACAGGAGAAGAGTGTGTGGCCCAGGCCTGCAACCCCATTTCTTGAGTAGCTTAAGATGAAAGGATAGAAGTTTTCAGATCAGCCTGGCAACTCTGTAGAACCCTGTCTCAAAACAAAAATAACAAATGGCTAGGGATGTACCACGCTGGTAGACTACTTGCCTAGCATCACAAAACTCTAGGTTTAATCCCCAGTGTGGGAAGAAAAAAAGAAACTAAACGAAAAACAAACTGGAGAGCTGCTTGTGTTTTCTCTACACAAGTAACTGCGTTTCCACAGTGTTTGGTCTTTGTGAGGTGAGCCTATCTGAAGAAAGAAAAGCAAGGGACTGTGGTGTCATGAAATTGAGTCGGGAAGAGAGGAAGTAAGTAGTGTGGAGGATACTGGTAAAAGTGAACCTTAGAATCAGATGGAAGGCCAGACCCTTGGTGGAGTTCTGAAGATTTAGGCTTAGCTTCACCACCTCTGGGGCAGTCAGCTCCAGCCCATGTCTTCTCATGTCTTTACTCATGAGTTAAAGTCATGGAAGAGAGTGTAGATAAACAATAACTCCAGGTTTAATCCAGCAAAACCAACAAACCACCAAAACTAACACAAAAACCCTCTTCTTTAAAGGAAATAAAAATGGTTTGTTAGGAGCCAAAGTACACTTGAGGTGTAAGTTCAAAGCAAAATAACTCACTTTACTGAATAATAAACATGGCATGTCTTAAACTAGCAGTCAGTACTTTAGAAAGGTTTGAAAATTGGTTTGAGGATTCTTACAAGAGTATAGTGGCTTACTGCAGTTTATTTGAAGAAGAGCCTGAAGATCATATTATCACAGCTAGACTTACTCTTTCAAATGGTGACTGTTCTATACGAATTGATGGCACTGAAGTTACAGGTCATAAGCAGAAAGCTTAGCCATAGGAAAAAGTACTAGGATACAAAAAACCAGATGTACGTCCTCGTAGTTAACTTGAGTAGTAATAGTTCCATGTTACAGTGTTGTTGAGTAAGTATTCTAAAGAGTGACAAATAACTGTATGTTGGACTGGTTGAACAGGCTGAATAGCTTATCTGAAATGTTTGCACCAGAAGTGTTTCAGGTTTCAGATTTTTGAAAGATACCGCCTAAACATAATGAGTTATTTTGAAGGCAGGACCTGAATCTAAACATGAAATTCATTATGTACAACTTTTACACAAGGCTTTGAAGGTAACTAACTATACACCATGTTAACACCTGCATTTTGTTTGTTTGTTTTGCTGTGCTGGGAATAGAACCCAGAGCCTTGAATGAGCTTGGTAAGTGCTCTGCCACTGAGCCACTCTCCCTGTCCATTACATGTATTTTGACTGCAGCTCATCACATGAGTCAAGTGTGACTTTTTCCTCTTGGGATGTCATATCAAATCTCAAAATATCCAAAATTGGAGCAGTTTGGGTTTCAGGTTTTCAGTTGGGATACTCAACATGTGCTGACAAGAGGTAGTGACTGGAATTGGGAAAGGGCAAACTACTGCCTGTGGTTTGCTAGTCATCTTGACGTAGAATCCTTTTAGTATCATTTCAGTGTGTGGTATGTAATGCACGAGACCAGTCTTTTACCAGCTCTCCAACAGTTGTTTTGTTCGGGGGCTTGTGATTTACTTTGTACTTTATCTTTTTAAGTTTAATAATGGTTATAGTGGCTTTATTTTACTTTATTTTTCTCCTTTTATAGTGGCTTTATATTAGGGCTCCTTTTTTTTTTTCTGCTCTTTTTGATCCCCATTATCTTGCCTCTTGTTAGAGGTATCTATTTTGCTATCTAACCATTATTGGAGTGAATTGGGCCAGGCGATGGTGGCGCACGCCTTTAATCCCAGCATTCAGGAGGCAGAGGCAGGAGGATCTCTGTGAGTTCAAGGCCAGCCTGGTCTACAGAACGAGTTCCAGGAAAGCCAGGGCTGTTACACAGAGAAACCCTGTCTTGAAAAACAAAAATAAACAAAACAAAACTCAAAAAAAGAGTGACTTGGGCCTGGTACTGCACACCTGTGATTCTAGCTGGGAAGGTAGAGGCAGAAAGAGTGCAAGTTTGATGCTAGCCCTGGTGGCGTAGCCAGTCTCAGGCCAGCCTGGTGGACATAGGGAAACTGTCTCAAAAGAGAGCATCAACAACAGAACGAATGCTTCTGAAAGTAACTCGTTTTCCCTTTTTCCTTAGGAACAGCCACCATATCCTGGCTATAATTCTAACTACTGGAATTCTGTGCGACCGAGGGCCCCATACCCAAGTGCATATCCTGTGAGACCAGAGTTACAAGGCCAGGTATGGTTGAAAATTGAGATCTTTTTTCTGTCTTTTTCTTTTTTAAGACAGTTTTATATAGCATAGGATGGTCTGAAATTGTAGTTGAGGATCACCTTGAACTTCTTGATTCTTATGGCTCCATCTCCTAAGTACTAGGATTGCAGGCCCCTGTTTTATTCATTGTTAGGGATCGAACCCAGAGCTTCATGAATACTAGGTAAGCACTCTGGCAAGCTTCAATTTAAAAAATTAGTAGCATGTATTAAGTATATATAATAATAGGTTTCATTTTAACACTTTCATTTTTTTAATTTTATTAAATTTTTTTCACTCAATATAGTTTGATCATATATTCTTTTCTGTTGCCCAGTTCTTCCCAGCTCACCCCACCTCCCTATGTACCCAACTTCTTGTTCCTTCTCTTGAAAATAAAAAACAGGGAAACAAAAAAGAAAATAAAAACAGATACCAATAAGACCAAAACAGAACAAAGCAAAAAAAAACCCAAAAAGAACACACAAGCCGGGCGGTGGTGGCACATGCCTTTAATCCCAGCACTTGGGAGGCAGAGACAGGAGGATCTCTGTGAGTTCAAGGCCAGCCTGGTCTACAGAGCGAGATCCAGGAAAGGTGCAAAGCTACACAGAGAAACCCTGTCTGGAAAAACCAAAAAAAAAACCACACACACAAAAACCCAGAACTTTGTGTGGGCCAAAACCCCTAGACATGGGGCCTGCCCTGGGGTGTGGTTGATACGCCCAGTGTTGCTCGTTGGAGAATACTGATTTTCCCTTTCTCAGCAGGTACTACCTGCAGATAGCTTCTTGGTAAAGGATGGGAGTTGGTGTCCACTTGCCCTTCTCTCTGGGCTTTTGTCTGGTGTGAAGTTGTGCAGCTCTGGGTTGCTCTGATTTCACGGTACCTTGGTAATAGCTGAATATGCAAGTGATTCTGTAACACCTCTTTTGTTAAATACCATCACTGCAGCCAAGCATCTTGGAGGTGAAGTGTCTCACCTGGTGGCTGGAACCAAATGTGACAAAATGGTAAAGTAGCTGGTGTGGCAAAAGTTCTGGTGGCTTAGCACGATGCATACAAAGGCCTTCTTCCAGAGGAATGAACACCATTGACTTTGGAAACTCAGAAGCAGTTCAGTTACACAACATCTGTGCTGGAGTGTCTACTTGTGAAAGAACCTTTGGCCCAGAGTAGCACCCAAACTTGATAGTCCCCAATTTCTGACATCATTGAGATCAAGTCACATGACACATTTATGAGAACTATCTATGCAGGAAATACTTTATAAACAGTGCAGTGTGATGACAGAAAAATGAAGATGTTTTCTTTTCAGGGAACTTTTTAAAAAAATTTTTAAAGCTTTCTTATTTATTTATTTATTTTGTTTTTCCAAGACAGGGTTTCTCTGTGTAGCCCTGGCTGTCCTGGAACTCACTCTGTAGACCAGGCTGGCCTTGAACTCAGATCCGCCTGCCTCTGCCTCCCAAGTGTTGGGGTTAAAGGCATGCGCCACCACCGCCACCTGGCTCTCAGGGAACAACTTTTGAGGCTGCAGCAACAAGTGGAGGTAGTGCCAGTTCAGAAAAGGCACCAGGTTCTATGCCAGCAGGAGTAGGGGCGTGGCTAGACTAGACATTGATCAACTAGAACTAACTGGTGCCAAGGTGGTGGCATCTGGGGTCGGACTTTGAAGTTGTCAGATGACTGGCAAGTCAGCTACACGGCGCAGTCGGAGCTTCCATGCTGCTGTGATGCTGGCTTTGTTCCTAGGCATGCAGGCTGGTCAGACAGGACAAGGAGTAGCACCAGAACTTTATACTGCTGTCGGGATGTCTAGAGCCATCTAGTATTTAGCTGAGATGAAGGACAACAGGTAATTGTAGCTATTAACAAAGACCCAGAAGCAACGAATTTGCAAATGGCAGATAAGGAAGTCATGGATTTACCTTTGTTTGTTTGTTTGTTTTTCCGAGACAGGGTTTCTCTGTGTAGTTTTTTTTGGCACCTTTCCTGGAACTCACTCTTTAGACCAGGCTGGCCTCGAACTCAAAGATCCGCCTGCCTCTGCCTTCCAAGTGCTGGGATTAAAGGCGTGCGTCATCACTGCCAGGATTTACTTAAGATGGTTCCTGAGATGACTGAGATACTGAAGGAAAAATTAGTCATGATCATGCCTTAAGAAAACTGTCCAGGAGGTGGTGGCGCACACCTTTAATCCCAGCACTTAGGAGGCAGAGGCAGGCGGATTTCTGTGAGTTCAAGGCCAGCCTGGTCTACAGAGTGAGTTCCAGGACAGTCAGAGCTACACAGAGAAACCCTGTCTGGAAAAACAAACAAACAACAAAAAAAAGGAGGGGGAGGAAAGGATGCAGAAGCAGAGATAAGGAGAACCACAAGTTCAGCACCAGCAGAGGCTTCACAGTGATTGCAGAGTAAGACCCTTCGCAGACAGACATATAACAGAACTGAGAAGTAGGGAAGGAGTCAAAGTAACTGCTTGTGCTGCTCTAACAGGGTTATATGTGGGGAGTGCGTCTTCAGCCTTTCCTTTGTCATCTGTACACATCTGAAACAGTTACGCTTCTTAAAGTTTTAATCCGTATTTCAGTATTCTGGGTGTGTGTGATGTGTGCTGGGTGTGGGTGGGAGTGTGCACAGTGCACTTGGGGAAGTCAGAGACAGCTCTCAGGAGCCTTTTCACTGGGCTCTAGGGATTAAACTCACTTCATTAGGCTTGCAAAACAGGCACTTTTACCCCGGGAGCCCTCTGCTGCCCTATTGCACACTTCTGTGCTTGCCTGTCCTGTGCAGCTTACAGACTCCCTGACAGAACGTCCTACTTTATTCCAAGATAGCTCTCAGCCTCTTGAGTGCAGGAATTGTGTATGGGCCTATGACCACCATACCCAGCTTCTTCTCCCTCCTCTTTCATATTAAGGAAAATTTCAAACAAAAGTAGAAATAAATGTTCTCTCAGCATCCACAAGTCTCAACATTTGACCATATTGTCTTTATCTTTGGAGTATTTTCTTAGAATATTTTGAAACAAATATCAAATAGCATATTTTATTGCTTGTAAGTAAACTTAAGTATGTGCATTTAAAAACAGTAAAAATGAAAACAAAAAACTACCATATTGTGGTGGTTTAAGTGAGACTGTCCCCCATAGGCTCTGGCATTTGAATACTTGGTTCCTAATTGGTGGTACTGTTTTCTAGATTTAAGAGGTATGTCACTGGGTAGGACTTTGGGGGTTTAAAGACTTGAGTCACTCTGAGCTCACTCTTTCTGCTTTGTGCTTATAGTTTAAGATTATGGCTCTCAGCTGACTGCTCCAGCTTCTGTGCCTCCATCCACCACTGTGGACTCACTCTCTGGAACCAAAAGCGCACATGAACTCCTCGTCAGTTGCCCTGGTTATAGTGTTTTATCACAGCAGTTGCAAAGTGACTAATATTCATAGCATGACTAAACTTCACAAGGGAGTGCCAGCCAGATACCTCAGTGGGTAAAGGTACTTGTCATCAAGTCTTATCACCCAGGTTCAGTTCCTGGAGTCCACATGCTGGAGGAGACAGCTCTCACCAGGTGTCCTGAACCCAGTGTGTGTTGCAGTATATGTGCACATATGACCTCACCACCGTTGCACACACGGTAAAGAAATACATATGACCAGGCATGGGGGCACACACTTTATTTTCCTTTAAATTTCTATAAAGTCCCATATGGATTTTCAGTGCTAAATAGTGACATGTATCACCGGGTGGTGGTGGCACACGCCTTTAATCCCAGCACTTGGGAGGCAGAGACAGGCGGATCTCTGTGAGTTCAAGGCCAGCCTGGTCTACAGAGCAAGATCCAGGACAGGCACCAAAACTACACAGAGAAACCCTGTCTCAAAAAACAACAACAGGGGCTGGAGAGATGGCTCAGAGGTTAAGAACACTGGCTGTTCTTCCAGAGGTCCTGAGTTCAATTCCCAGCACCCACATGGTGGCTCACAACCATCTGTAATGAGATCTGGCTCCGTCCTCTGGCCTGCAGGGATACATGCAAACAGAACACTGTATACATAATAAATAAATAAATCTTTAAAAAAAAAAAAAAAAAAACAACAACAAAAACCCAAACAAATTAAAAATAGTGGCATGTATCAAGTTTCAGAGGTTTATTTATCAGTGTAATAAACTCCAAAAAAATCAACATGATTTCATGCATTCAGAGAACTATTCCTGGTTAAGTGCAGATGGCTTCTGAAAGACCTTCATTATTATTAACTTTATGGTGAACTTCATGATTCTTTCTTCAGTTTACTGTAATCGCTTTACTGAGTAGACTTTGTATTGTTTATTGGGACCCAGTTTGTTCCAAGGTTCTGGGTTATTCTTCCTGTCCAGCTGACATCTGGACTGTACAGTACATACAGTGCTGCTCCAGGAACTACGAGGAGAGGAAGCAAGCTGGGATGCTTCTTGGCTTGCCTGATGATCTAGCAGAGTATCTTATTTTGTGTAATTACAAATAATGTACATGAGCTACTTCATACCTGTGACTTTTTTCTAGTTGAATGATTTCCTTGGGAAGCCAAGTTACACACGTGATGTCTTATCAGATCTGTACCTTTTTCAGCCTGAAAACCTCAAGGGCTTCTGGGGAAATACTACTTGGCTCTTTAATCTCTTGTCCCTGACCACACATGCAATTCTTTGAGCAGTTTTCTTTTGTTTCTCTTGTTAATTTGTCTTTTGAAACAGGTCCTACTAATATTGGCCAGGCTGTCTTCTGTCTCATATTCCTCCTCCTGCCTCATCCTCCTTAGTGCTGGGATCACAGGTGCGCGCGCGCGCGCGCGCGCGCGCACACACACACACACACACACACACAGTGAGGTTCCTCCCTTCCCTCAGACAAGGTCTCACTATGTAAACCACTAGCTACAAACATGAAATTCTCCCTGCCACAGTGCTGAGACTGCACACAGGTGCCAACACAGCCATTTTAGCCATGCGTAGTGAAAATGAAAAGGACTGGAGACAGCAATGGTTACAAGAAAACATGATTTTACAATTTTAAAAGCTAACGTGGGGCTGGGGAGATGGCTCAGTGGACAGAGTGCCTGCCATGCAACCGTGATGGCCTGAATTTGGATTCCCAGAGCCACATAGAGGCTAAATGCAGCAGCCATGTCTGTAATCCCTAGCCTGGAGTATAAAACAGTGAAGAGACTGTGTCAAACAAGTTCACAGGCAAGTGAAAGAAGGGACTTACATTCTAGATTATCTGTCCTCTGACCTCCAAAAGGATGCTGTGACACATGCATGTCCCCACATGCATGCACACAGAAAAGAATAGAAAACATTAAAGTCACAGTTTAAGTTTAGGGCTTCGCATTAATCTTATTTGGAGCACTAAGCAGGATTCTGGGTATTAGCAATGTAATAGTCTGGGTAGAAGATTTAAAACTACAGGAAAAGGAACTGGCACTGTATCTTGGGGTAGCATACTTGTCTGGCATGTACAAGGCCATGGGTTTAGTCTCCAGTGCTGTTTAAAGCAACAGCCACACTAGTAAGCAGTGTACTGAGGAGTTTGTTGTCTGTTGTTGGTGTTGTCTGGGAAGCAGGGTGGTTTCATTGTTCAATACGGACTGTAGAATCAGACTTGGGTTCATTTCCTGAACTCTTTGTCATAATACTTACAGCAGTGTAATGACCATCTGTTGAGTATATTATGTCATTTAGTTTTTATCTCCCTTAATTTTCTCAGTCATCCTGCAAGGTAAGTTTAGGCTCTTCATGTTTCTGTTAGAGAAACTGAAGCTAAGAGTAATTACAGAGTGAGGGCTATGATTTCTCTTTATTCTTTCTTTTATATAGTGGTACTTCTTTTTTTCTCATAGAGGTACTTCTTTTTTGAGGTTTCCTAGAGTCGCCTTCTCTGGATCCAAGTTCTCTGCTAGTAGATGTACTTGTGAATTATATTTGAGAAAGCGTTTGAGAAGGCCATTACTTTGTCACTTCGTCATCATCACAGTAGATTCTTCCATTGATGCAATGGAACTTAAAGTCACAGTGGCCTGAGTACATGGCTGTGGTTATAACAGGGAAGAGAAAGAGTGCTTCCTGGACTGCTGAGGGGCTTAGATTTTCATCAGTTACTGGTACCTTTTCTTCCTAAGGTTTCCAAGGTTGGACAGTAAGTGCATTTCAGCTCTGTAACTCATTGTCTTTCTTCTCCTCGGTTCTTCGTTTTTTTTTCAGAGTTTGAATTCTTATACCAATGGAGCATATGGCCCACCATACCCTCCTGGTCCTGGACCAAATACTGCCTCATACTCTGGGGCTTATTATGTACCTGGCTACACTCAAAGCAATTACTCCACAGAAGTTCCAAGCACTTACCGTTCACCTGGTAACAGCCCAACCCCAGTCTCTCGTTGGATCTATTCCCAGCAGGACTGTCAGACAGAAGCACCTCCTCTCCGGGGTCAGGTCCCAGGATATCCTGCTTCACAGGTAAGCAGTCTTCCATCAGGGAAAAACTTCAACAGTGGAAAGTTAGTTATCTGTACAAGTAAGTTTAAGAAAACTAGAGCCAGGCATGGTGACATCTGTAATCCCAATAATCATGAGGCAGAGGCAAGCTAATCCCTTTGAGTTTGAGATGATCCAAGGCTACATACTGTGGCCTTACCTCAAAAACAAAACACAAAAGAAAACACTGTGGATGTTTAGAGATTTTTCTATGAAGGATTTTAGCCAAAGGTACCTTAATTATATATAGTTATTAGAATAATTATATATAAATTCTAAGTTATATTTATTGTTTGTGTGCATAGTGGGAGTTGGGGGGATGATACATGCACACAGCCCATGTGTGGAGGTCAGAGGACAACTGTGTGGAGTGTGTTCTCTCTTTTTACCTTCTGTAGGTTCCCGGGATCAAACTCAGGTCACCAGACTTGCACAACAGTGCCCTCTATCCACTGAGCCATCCCACCAGCCCTGAATTACAATTTTTTTCTTTTTTTTTCTTTCTTTTTGAGACCAGGTCTCAGTTTGTAGCCCTGGGTATCTGGAACTTCCTGTACAGACCAAGCTGGCCTCAAACTCACAGCAGTCTGCTTGCCTCTACTTCCTGAGGGCTGGGACTAAAGACATGCCACCATACCTGGCTCTTTTGTCCGCCCCCTTTTCATTATTTTTAATAGTGTGTGTGTGTGTGTGTGTGTGTGTGTGTGTGTGTGTGTGTGTGTGCGCGCGCGCGTGCGTGCATGCACATGTGATTGTGTTTGTACACTGTACATGAATGCAGGTTCTCACAAAGGCCAGAGGTGTGAGAGCCCCTGGAACAGGAGTGACAGGTTTGGGAGCCCCCTGACATGGTGTCTAGGACTTGAACTCAGGGTCCTCTAGAAGAGCAGTGTGTGCTCTTCACCTCTGGCACATTTCTACAGCCCACAATCAACTTATGTAACAAAATAAATCTCTAGTTGTTGTTCAAAACTTTTCCTAACTTAAGCTTTTCCAGTGCCGTTAGGTTTATATTAATATGCTAAGAATATGCCATGTTTGACCAGGAGGTGGTGGTGCACACCTTTAATCCCAGCACTTGTAGGCAGAAACAGAATCTTTGTGAGTTTGAGGCCAGCCTGGGCTACAGAGTTGAGTTCCAGGACAGCCAGGGCTGCACAGAGAAACCCTGTCTCAAAACACTTTAAAAAAAAAAAAAAAAAAAAAAAAAGAATGTTCCATGTTTATTTGTTTGTTTTGAGAAGAATTCTACTGTCTTTTGCGTTTATAGCTAACGGATTCATTTATCTGTACTGTTTTTAGGAAATGCATATACATGCTTTCATCTAGTGGATTTTAGGTCTTACTCCTGGGTCTTTGACCAACTCTGTTCTTTGTATTTTTGGAGTCCAGGTTTCTCAGGTGTGGAGAAGTTTTGGTAATTGATTAATGAGTTACTAGCAGGTCAGGACCTGTCCATGCTATTTTTTATTACTTTTAAGGGTTTTTTTTTGTTGTTGTTTTGTTTTTTGAAGCAGTGACTGACTAGCATACTTGCATATTTATTTTTCCCAATCTAGAACCCTGCAATGACCTTGCCCCATTATCCCTATGGAGATGGTAACCGCACTGTGCCACAGTCAGGATCGACTGTCCGACCACAAGATGATGCTTGGGCTTCTGGTGCTTATGGGATGGGAGCCCGTTACCCCTGGCCTTCAGCTGCACCCTCAGTCGCACCTGGGAATCTCTACATGACAGAAAGTGCTTCAGCCTGGCCTGGCAACAGTTCTCCCCAGCCACCTCCTTCACCGCCACCCCAACAACCTAAGGTAGGACACCTTCCACGTGCTGTTCTTTTGATCTCGGTGATTAAGAGGCTATAAGATGACACGTCTCTGTATTTGCCATTGTGAATGGAGACTAACTGCAAAGTTGATTACTACCCTAGCATTAGTGCAGCTTAATCGATGTTTTTGTTTTCTTCTTCTTATAGACGCTATTGCTTGGGGATTGTTTCTATTGCTTGGGGATTGTTGGGTTTTTTTGTTTTTTGTTTTTGTTTTTGTTTTTGTTTTTGTTTTGTTTTGTTTTGTTTTTTTTACATTCTTATCTTTTTTTGTACTTTTTTATTCTTTTTCTTTTTTTTTTTTCTATGTATAGATGTACTGGCTACATATATGTTTATGCACCATGAGTGTGCCTGGTTCCTTTAGAGGCAGATTCCCTGGAACTAGAGTTACCGTTATGAGCTGCCTTGTGGCTACTGATAATCAAATTTGGGACCTCTGGGAGAGCAGCCAGTGCTCTTAACTGCTAGCCATCTCTCCAGCACCGTTCTTTTTTAAAAAGACAGAACAATGCTTATTTTTTACTGTGATACTATCTGAAAGTTAGAATCAAGCAATGCATTTTACATCCTCAAATGATGTGTGGACAGAAGGTGAGACACTGTGTAAAGTGGCACAGCACTATCTGGGGTCATTTACAGAAGCCACAGACACAACACTGTCTGCTTTGGGCTGACTTCCTGAGTGAGGCTTTTACCATTAAAGGAGGAAAACAATTATTATTCAGTCATTGGGTGAATTGTGAGGTAGTAAGATTGATTGTGAAGTATTCACAAAAGTGACTTGCATTGAGGTAGATTCCAGCCATCATATTTAGGAGTTCGGTGCCTTTTATTTGAAATGGCTTCCCCTTTTATCTTTTATTTATTTATTTATTTATTTATTTATTCATTCATTCATTCATTCATTCATTCATTCATTTAATTATTTTCGAGACAGGGTTTCTCTGTGTAGTTTTGGTGCCTGTTTTGGATCTCGCTCTGTAGACCAGGCTGACCTTGAACTCACAGAGATCCGCCTGGCTCTGCCTCCCGAGTGCTGGGATTAATGGCGTATGCCACCACCGTCCGGCCCCTTTTTATCTTAACAGTGTTTTCTCCGTGATTAAAGTGGGAGCCAGTTTTATTGGTGGGAATCTTCAAGTACTTTCCTGTTTGGGGAAAGATGTGTACTAACGTCTCTGATGTTGATGGCCCCCCATTAAAACAGCCTTTTCTCCTCTCTGTCTCCCATTCCCAGGACCCCTCCTACTCCTATCACCAGCCGGGTCACGGCCTGAGCCGGCACGGCTTTCCTTGCAGTGTCCATCAGTATGAGTCTTCGGGAGCAACAAACAATGAGAATTCAGACCTTCTGGATTCTCAAGTCCAGTACAGTGCCGAGCCTCAGCTGTATGGTAATGCCACCAGTGACCATCCCAGCAATCCAGTTCAGAGTAATAATCTCCCTGAAGAGTGTTTCTCTTCGGGTGAAGGCACGCCTCCAAGTATTAAAAAAATCATACATGTGCTGGAGAAGGTCCAGTATCTTGAGCAAGAAGTCGAAGAGTTTGTAGGAAAAAAGACGGACAAAGCATACTGGCTTCTGGAAGAAATGCTGACGAAGGAACTGTTAGAACTGGATTCTGTTGAAACTGGGGGCCAGGACTCTGTCCGTCAGGCCAGGAAAGAGGCCGTCTGTAAGATCCAGGCCATACTGGAGAAGTTAGAGAAAAAGGGATTATGAAATAATTTGGAATGAAGGGTAAGCCTGTTACTCATGTGGCCAAAGAACTCTTGGATTTGGTTAGTTACTATCTTTTGAAATGCCTGTTGTGACAAGAACAACACATTCCAATTTCTGACTTAAAACCTGAAAGGAAAAAACATGGAAAGCTGGCAGAGGACTGGAAGAGCGCGTTACTGGATTCTGTCGGCTTTCAGATGACTGACCAGAACAGGAAACTGGAGTTACCAGTACTGCCAAGTAGACCCACTGCTTAAGAAATCCATGGGCGTCTCTAGGCTGCTGCTTATCAGCAGGAGGGAAATAGACTTTCCGTAACAGGTTCTCAAAGCATAATCTGAGACAAACAGGCTGTTTTGTAAGCATCCAGACTGTCACATTTTTGTGCATTGTGACTGCATATGCTTCATGTGTAAATTATAGCTTAGACTCTTGGACCTCGGTTTCGTTCACAAATGTAATACTACTCTACTTCTTGGTACATTTTGTCGTACTATGTTTAATATAATCAAATACCGGCAGCCAGATAGATGGGCAGTTCTGAACATCACACCCTTTCCCCACGGACTAGCTAGCCTGCAGTGTGCAGTGGGCTCCTGAAGTCAATCATCATCTCCTTTTTGTGTAGCTAGCATGTTATGTTAGAGTTCTTCTCACTTCTGCTTTTCATAGTCACCGGGAAGGTGAGTCTGGAAATGACATTAACCTAAGAATGACAATGTTTGTGGACATTTGACTTCTTTGCTTTTTTGTTGTATTTGGATAAAGATCCACTTTTAAAATTGCTTTTTTAAGAAAAATACCTTTGGCTATTGCTGCTTCTAGAGAGCCTTATGATAGAAATATGAAACCTAAATGCCACAGTTAGTATAAATAGTGACTGCAAAAAGCAACAAGTACAATGGTTTAATAATACCATTCTCCATTTAATAGTTTCTGTGGGGCAGGTTTGAGCTCAGTGTACAGCTGATAGAAGGAAAAGGAGATTTACGCTCAGGGAATGCGTCAGCCATAGCTAAAGTAGGAAATTCATGGTTTTTTAGATTTAAATTTGGTCTTTACTTCCTAGAGTAAATTACATAGAATTGCCTGTTTCATAAGAAAGATGTTATTTATTATTACTAACAGTTGATTTGTTACACCAAGTTTAAGAAAGGGGCCTTTCTTGGTTATCCATGTATGTTATTATACAGAGACAGGGAAATAATTTACCTTTTAAACCTAAAGGGAGGTCTAGTGTACAGCATCTGCTTTTGCAACAAAAGTGGTTTCTTAGTAAAATATCAAAGTGATACTTGTTTTCTAGACTAGCGGGCCTGTATATTAGTAATAGTAAACCTACAGCCATCCCTTCTACTCACATAGAGCCAAATCAATGCCAGCATATAATGAGTAGAAATGTAGTAAAAATATTACATGGAGGCTGGGGTGTGGCTAAGTTAGTAGAGTGTTTGCCTAGCATCCATGAAGCCCTGGCTTAAATCCTCAATATTGCATAAACCAAGCATAGTGGTATATACCTGTCCCAGCACTTGGGAGGTTGAGGCAGGAAGATTGCAAGTTTAAGGTCATCTTCAGCTGTATAATGAATTTAAGGCCACCCTGAGCCACATGAGATCCTGTCTCAAAAAACTAAAAGGATAAGTGATTCAAGATGTCATGATTTTATCCAGGAGTCTTGTTTTTAAAAGATTTTATTTGGCTGGGTTTGGTGGTATACACTTTTAATCCAGGCAGAGGCAGGTAGATCTCTTGAGTGCAAGATCAACCTGGTCTACAGAGTTCCTGACCAGCCAGGAGTACATAGTGAGACACACACTGTCTTTATCTATCTATCTATCTATCTATCTATCTATCTATCTATCTATCTACCTACCTACCTACCTATGGGATGTGTGTGTTTTATATCTACAAGTTTTCTTTTTGAAAGAGAATTTCATCCCAGGTTGGCCTTAAACTTTGTATGTAGCCCAGGACAACCTAGAAGTTCTGATCCTCCTGTCTCACCTCTGTTACAGGTGTGTGCCTGGTGTCTGTGGTGCTGAGGATCAGACTCAGGGCTGTGTATCCTGGCAAGCACTGTACTGAGTTACAGCTGTAGCCCTGACTCTCTTATTTTGGGCCTAATATAGAAATGTTTTTAAAGGGTTTCTGAGATGGGCATGGTGGCACACACCTGTAACCGCAGCATTCAGAAGCAGGCGATGGCTCTCTGATTTTGAGGCCACCTTGGTCTACATAGTGAGTGCCAGACTAGCCAGGAGTGAGACCTAACCACCCTTCAAAGAAGAGTTTTCTCTAAAATATGACAGTTATACTTAAAAGTTTAAGAGGAGAAACCTTAAAACTGTGTTGCCAGCAAGACAGTGACAGATTCAGAAGGATACATTTTTTGCTTAACCATGCTGCCCAAGATGCCAATTTCTGCACATTCTTCATTTTTACATATTGTACACGTTATGCACACATGTACATATATGTGTATGTATATATATCTTAAGTTATTTTTTGAACTATTAACATGGTTTCAAACTTACAGAAGAGTTGTAAAAACAGTAGGTTTCCTGTGTACCCTCCATCTACCCCCTTGTTTTGACATCTTCCCTAACTAAAACAGTTGTCAAAATTAAGAGTTAATCTTTTATAGTGCTCTTAATATTAGCTAAAGTAGCCAGCTAAAAGTAGATATTTTATTAATCTTTTTATTAGCATCCTCAACCGTTCCAGATCCCATTTGCATTTAGTTGATCGTCTCAGTGGTCTTTCACTCCGTGACGCTGTATCATAAGGACAGCCGGTGTCGTCGTGTATTGCCGGTGTGCTTCACTTTGAGCACTCTGCTGAGGTGGTGTCTCCTAGGATTCTCTAATGTGAGCTTAGCCCGCTTTCCTTTGTAATTACTGAGTATTTGCTAGAGATACTTTGAGACTATGCAAATGTCCTGTTTCTGCTTAGTTTGCCTCTCCTATCTCCTGGCAGGTCTTGCTTGTGGCATTTACACTGTGGTGTTCAAATGGTGATTTTTCTGTTTCTTTCATTTCCTCTATATTTAATAACTGGAATTCTTCTGGAAGGAAGAACTGTGGTTTCTGAATTTATATTTTTAATTATATCAAGATATTCAGGATAGGTATGAACTCAGAACTTATAAGATATAAATCATGTTAATTGATTCCAAATGGCCAGTATCAAAGAACAAAGCAATGTTGGTGACCTGTCTTTGAAAATATAATGAATTTAAGAATGAAAATAGTATTTATGATTTGTAAAATTTGTCTGGCTTTTGACTTAAAATTGATTTGAAACTGAAACAATTTTCTTTTGAAATTTTACATCTAGACTTTTTTAAAGTGTCTAAATTTATATTACTTTGGGGATCATTTTTGTCAAATCTTGAATAAAGTTACCTACACCTGGCATGATAAACAGCTGTTTTCTAACACCTTTGTTCAGGTAAAAATCCTGTCCTGGAACTCTCTGTAGACCAGGCTGGCCACCACTCACATAGATCCACCTGCCTCTGCCTTCTGAGTGCGGGGATTTGGGGTGTGTGCCACCATATCCAGCTTGCACAACTTCTTCCTAATATTTTCCCTTATAAGATTCTCTTTATGTAGTTATAACACATTACATATCAGAAGCTATTAATAATTTCTTCTTCCTGAATTACAGCCTTCCTCCAAAGTTGCCTTTTCTTTTAAAGTTGTTTTCATTTTTATCATAGAAGTATTTTTGTTGTTTTGTTTCTGTGATTCTTCATGTTGGGGGAAGGGAGGGGTTCTCTCCTTCCACCAAGAAGGTTCCAAGGATTGAACTCAGGTTTTCAGCCATTTCCCTAATCCCCACACACAGCTTTCCCCTTGAAATTGTTTATTTTCCATGCACCTTCTTTCTGCTTTCCTTAAATGTCTGCAGAACAGCTTATAACCACATGGTGGTGTTCCTTCCCATTCAGTGGCCAGGCAGTAGGGACTGCAGACGGTCCACAGTGGCTGGCTAGCAGTCCAGTTGGGAACAGCGGGGCAGCCTCGTGCACCTTGGGACCAGACTAAGCATCAATGACCTCACAAGCTCGTATAGTCCGGTCTCCCTGAGCTTCCTCCTTGGTCGCAGCTTTCCCATGGGTGTTCCTGGGCCACCACCCACTGCATCATCAGACCCACTGCATCATCAGACCCACTCCACTGATGTATGGAGCGTGTTTGGATGGGATGGCAAAGTCCACATATCTCAGAGGGGAATCCGTGTTATACAGAGAGCAGCAGTAGGGATCCTCTGTGATGGGTGGTGGTCAGCTTTGTGTTCAGTCACTAACCAGAGGATAGTGCTCCCAGCATGCTGCCTGGATCTGGAATGAAGCACCCAGTAATTGGAGCAACAAACTTGAGCACAGCCCACTGGCCAGTGTCCATTAGACACGATGCTGACATCAACAGGTTTTTGTTTTGTTTTTTTTTACTTTTTGGAGGGAGGGGCGTTCCAGACAGGGTTTCTTCTGTGTAGCCCTGGCTGTCCTGGAACTTGCTCTGTAGACCAGGCTGGCCTCGAACTCACAGAGATCCACCTGCCTCTGCCTCCCGCATGCTGAGATTAAAGGTGTGCGCCACCCTGTTGGGCTTCCATGGGGTTTTTGATAACAACAATGGTGCAAGCTGTCAGCAGCAGCTTTTCCCAGGTCTGTGGTGATGCGTTATTATAAAGATATTTCTTCAACTCTAAGACTGGAGCTTTTGATGACCCTCACAGCCAGATTTAATAGACCTCGAGTTTACTTAAAACTGATTCTACTGTATACCCAACCTATTTGTTTAATCTTCCTTTAAGAGAATGATGCAACAACCAACCTTACTTGCCGGGTTTCCATGTAATCAGCGTTTACAACCTAAGCAAATGCATAGCTTTTGTAACTTTAAAGTCAGGTACTCTTCCATGCCCCTGGCCCACACAGTAATGCGTGTGTGTTTGTATGTGTGTTACGACCATCATTTGCTGGAAATAGCAAATACGCTGAATGTAGTTTTATAAAATGAATATCTACCGTAAGTGCTGGAAGCAGCATTGAGGTACTGTGTGTGTTATCTGGGTTAGCTGGGGTCCCCTGGGAGTCAGTGATTTCATCCCTTGTTACTCTGTTTCTCTAAAGTATCTTTCATTCCTTCCCTCTGTGACGCTTTCCATGTTGTTCGATGAGAGAGAACAAAGCCTTTGTTATACACGCACCAGGGAAAGACAGAGTCACAAGACAATATTCAGGCAGGCACAAATTCACATTCATGCACAGACAGAATAACAAGACAGGGAGAGCGAAGGAGAGAATTCAGATCTGGCTTGCTCTTGGTTAGATGACACCGGAAGTGCTTTCACATCTGTCTTTAATATGACACCAACACGTGGTTAGTGGCTCTGAGTGTTGGAGAATATTATTTGAAGGTAGGTTACTTTTGTTTATCTCTGAAGCTGTGGTACTGTGCCCGTCTAAAACACCTGATGGTCTAATAAAGAGCTGAACGGCCAATAGTGAGGCAGGAGAGAGAAACAGGTGGGGCTGGCAGGCAGAGAGGAGAGATAGAAGAAATCTGGGAGAAAAAAAAAAAAAAAGTAGCCAGAGAAGGAGGAGGACCCAGGGGCCAGCCACACAGCAAGCCATGGAGTAAAAGTAAGATTTACAGAAGTAAGAGAACAGGAAGAGCCCAGAGGCAAAAGGGTGATGGGAAACTTAAGATAAGAAATGCTGGCAAGAAACAAGCCAAGCTAAGGCTGGGCATTCATAATTAAGAGTAAGCCTCTGTGTGATTTATTTGGGAACTGGGTGGCACCCCCACCCCCCAAAAAAGAGCCCAAAAACATTTTGGAGCCACGTGGGGTGCCACAATGTTTTACTTTTTTGGGGAGCCTGCTGGGTGGCTGGCTCCTGAAGACCTCCTCCTTCTCTGGCTACTTCTTTTCTCTTCCCAGATTTCTCCCTCTATATATCCTCTCTGCCTGCCAGCCCTGCCTATCCTTTCTCCTGCCTCACTATTGGCCATTCAGCTCTTTAGACCATCAGGTGTTTTAGACAAAGTAACACAGCTTCACAGAGTTAAACAAATGCAACATAAACAAGAGTAACACACCTTAAAATAATATTCCCCAACATCTGAGTTTGTTATTAATGTGTTCAAACTGACTGCACACAGGTCCTCTTCAAATTTGTGATATAGATGCCATCATGTATCCTTTTGTAGATGTACTGTTTCATCTGAAGTAAAGATGCCACTTAGGTGGGTTCCTCTTGCAAGGAATTTGAGGACCTCCTCCTCCATTTGCAGGATATCAAGGGCTCCAGACAGCATATGGAGGTTTCCATTTAAGATACATGAATCAAGAACAAAGCTCATGCACCTCCCTGTTTGTTCTCTTTCAAACTCATGGCCTTTCTTTTTCATCAGTTCCTATTGCATGCATATATGTATTTGTATATACAAATATATTCCTCACTATAATGTATCGAATCCATATAACGTTACTTGTATGCATGCTTTTGGGGCTGGCCATGTGACACTGGACAGGCAACTGGTGTCTCTTCCTTGGAGAGGGCTCACCTCTCCCACTCCCAGCTTTCCTCTGTTAGCTGTGATTCTTCGTGGGCTGAGGTCTCGGGGGCTTTTCCCTGAACAGTTTGGCACCATACGCAATTTTAAGAAGTAATAAAGATAGCTCAGCGGTAAATCGCAAGTATTGCTCTTGTGTGGGATCTGGGTTCAAATCCCAGAACCCATGCCAGGCTAATCACAATCACTCCAGTTCCAGAGCATCCATGCACCCTGAGGGCACCTAATGTTGTGCATCTCTCTCTCTCTCTCTCTCTCTCTCTCTCTCTCTCTCTCTCTCTCTCTCTCTCTCTCTCTCACACACACACACACACACACACACACACAGTGACTAGAAAACAATGCTGGGCTGGAGAGATGGCTATGTGGTTAAGAGTGCATACTGTTCTTGTAGAGGACCTGAGTTTGGTTCTCAGCACTCACAATCAGGCAGCTCACAACTTCCTGTAACTCTAGGTCCATAGGACCCAACACCTATTCTGGACACCAAGAACACTGTGTTCATGTGCACACTCCCCCCACCCCACACATATACACATAAAAACATAAAATCTTTTGCTGGGCAGTGGTGGTGCACACCTTTAATCCCAGCACTCAGAAGGCAGAGACAGGTGCATCTCTGAGTTCCAGGACAGCCTGGTCTACAGCATGAGTTCCAGAACAGCCAGGGCTACACAGAGAAACCTTGTCTTGAAACAAACAAAAACAACAACAAAAATCTCTTTAATGAAAGACTATACTTTCAGGGATCATTTCCATAGTTCGTTACAAGAGAAGTTTCTCTGTGTAGAGCACCCGAAACCACGAGGAGGAGACATGGTATTCTCCCCTGAGCGTGAAGGCGGCTCTTAGTATTGCTTTCAGCAACTGCTACCTGCCTCTGGGAGAGTGAGAGGGGGAGAAAAATAAATTTAAAACAAAATCTCCTTAATGATACAGAGATTTCATGTAGCCTTTACCCAGTTTCCCTGGTGGCAACAGGGGACTTTGCTGGACCTGGCTTGGAACTCACTGTAGACTAGGCTGGCCTCAAACCTGTGGTGATCCTCCTTCCTCCAGAGTGCTAGGACTGAAGATGGGTACCATTCACTATTCCTGGCCATATTTTGCCCATTTTCTAACTGATTTATTAGTAAACTTTAAGAGTAGTTTCCAGTTTTAGAAAATCTGTGATAATACAGAGTTCCAATATACACCTCACCCAATTCCACTGTATTAACACCTTTATTGAACATTTGCCTAAGGGCCATCCTTGGTTTTTACCTGATAATCTTTTTTTTTTTTAATTTTAAGATTCCATGCAGTGTATCATATTCCATTTACCCATCATGTCTCCTTAGGTTATCTTACTAAGTTCTCTGGCTTCCTTTGTTTTTGATGACCCTGACAGTTGGAGAACCACTGTCATGTATTCTGTAGATTGGCTTTCCATTACTATTTGGTATGTTTCTCCTAATTACATTGGGGGTGTGAGTTTTGGAGAGAAAAGGCACAGAGGTGGCTTGCCCTTCTCGTCTGTCTGTCCATCCATCCATCTATCTATTTATACTATATCTAATATATATTATATATATAGTAGGTAGTATATATACTATCAGCATGTAGATATTGTCCACCTTAATTACTGGCTAGAATAATATCTATCATATTTCTTCCCTGTAAAGGTATCCTTTAAAATTTTTTTCTTCATCTTGTAAATGCTCCCAACTTACTTTATAAACCCATCCTAACTTGAAAATTTCATAAGTCAAGACGTACTGAGGGCCAGTGAGATGGCTCAGCAGGTTAAGGGGGGGCTTGCTGCTAAGCCTGACACCCGAGTTCAATTCTCAGCATCCACATGAAGGTGTGTCTTGTTTCTTTTCTATTGCTGTGGTAAGACACCATGACCAAGGCAACTTATAGAAGAAAGAGTTTATTGGGGCTTACAGTGTCAGAGGGTGAGTCCATGACCTTCTTGGCAGGGAGCATGGCGGCAGGCAGGGCACTAGAGCGGTATGAGAGCTTACATCTTGACCTGTAAGTACAAGGAGAGAGCTAACTGGGAATGGCCTGGTGTTTGAAACCTCAAAGCCTGCCTCCAGTGACACACCTCCTCCCGCAAGGCCACGCCTCTTAATGCTTCCCAAACAGTTCCACCCAGTGGGGGACCAGGTATTCAAGGGTACGAGCCTGTGGGGCCAATCTCATTCAAACCACCACGGTGGGAAGAGAGCACTGCCTCTCACAAGTTGACCTTTAACCTTTACATGTGCACTGTGTTATGCATATCTGCACACAAAAAACAAACATTTAAAATACCGAATTGAATGAAATATGGCTTACCCTGGAAAGAAAGGGGAATGAAATTTGATACCTAGCAGTTATTCCAACATTGGGTATACATCTTTTTAGGCACCTTACGAGACACTGGCGTTTTGTGGTCGGTCATGGGTCAGCAGCTACCTGAGAGCAAACTTAACTCCCCCTTCTGTTAGTTTCTGTATTGTCTCCGCTGCTCTTGTGTTGGCAGCAGGGCAGTGGATTAGCTGCACTCGAGACCTTGTGGCCACAAGACTCTAAATACTTACCTGATTTCTGCGCTAGAATACTGAAAGGTAAAAAGTAGAAGCGTGTCTCACAGTTTACATTTTACACATATACACACACACACACACACACACACACACTTAGTGGCAAAGAGTGATGGATTTTAACGGCACTCTTACCCTGCAAGGAAAAGTCACGAAACACGACAGAATCCACTAACAAGAGTTTTATTAAGACAAGGAGAAAGGGATAGATGTGATCAGGCCTGTGGAAGGACACGTGTGAGAAGAAAGAGCGGGGGAACATGAGGCCTGCCTTTTAAGGGCCAGCTCACACCTGCACACACAGGCCCACTTGCCTACTCCACGCATGCGCATAGATCAAGTGGTCACATCGCGATTACGTGACCATGCAGCCATGGGGCATGGGTTACATAGGGCATATGACCCGGAAATGACTAGGTGGAAATGACTAAGTGTCCTGCCATGCACAACCATGGTGGCGTAGTTGGAATTCCTATCATGGAGCACTTACTTGTTCACAAAAAGGACTGGGTAGGGTTCAACTCCCATAATCCACACCAGGCGGTTCACAACCACAGTGACCTGTAACTCCAACTCTCTGACCTTTGAGTGCACCCAGATATACACACATACATATAAATAAATATTTAACGAAAAGATTTACACACAACTAAAGAAATATTTAACAAAAAGGTTCATACACAACTAAGTAGTAGCCAGAAAAATTAAATGAGCTTTTATTTATGAGAGCTATTACAAATATTTGCCTGAAACTAGCTACCTTCTTTCTTGGCCTCTGGGGGAACCTAAAACTTATTCTGGGGCAGTGTGTGTTTCTCAAAGTACAGATCCAAACTACTTGCATCTAAATCATATGGAGCACTTATTTAAAATGCAGATTCTAAATACACATACACATCAGATTCTTGGATACTGCCAAAGACCTCCTGGAAGGATTTCTGGATATATACCTGTATATTTGGTAACTACACCTGGATATTTGATTATTACCAATGTATGTCATGCCTGCATCTTTTATGGCATTCACTAAGATAAAGCTATCTGCTTAACTGTTTTCTCTTCTGATAGGACTATGAACTTCAAGGTGGACATTATACTAACTACTTTTGTGTTCCAAGTTCAGAGTGGGCACATGAACTGACTGGAGTTCACAAAGGGGGACACCCCTGGACCCTTGAGATTTGGGAGAGGCTTCCAAGAGTAACAAAAGCAAAACTATTTTCATGGAACCACGAGAATCACATTTAAGGTTGTGGTCATCTTTGGCTACATAGTGAGCTTGAGGCCACTCTGGGGTACCTAAGATCCTCTCTCAAAAGAAAACAATGAACTATTTTAAAACTCAAGCAATAACAAAGAAAACTCACAAATAAATCCAAGACATGCTGGATGGATTTTAATGGTATCAGGATATGAGAAATTTATTAATATGTCTTCAGATTCCAAATCGCAACTCGCTATTGATAAGCATCACTTGTGGAGCCGGCTGGGTGTACAGCTTAGAGGCAGAGATCTTGCCTAGGATACCCAAGGCTCCGAAATTGAGTTCTGACACCGCAAAATAAAAAATAAGGTCCAGGGCCTGGAGACCTAGCTCAGCAGTTAAGAGCAACTGCACCAGGGTTTGGCTATCAGCACCAAAGTTTACAATTACCTGTAACTCCAGTTCCAGGGGATCTGATGCCTCCTGACCTCCACAGGCATGAGGCACACACATGATGTACACACATACATGTAGACAAAACACTCATACACACAAAGTAAAATAACCTAAAAAAGATTAAATGCCACTGTTAATCTCTCTCTCTCTCTCTCTCTCTCTCTCTCTCTCTCTCTCTCTCTCTCTCTCTCTCTCTCTCTCACACACACACACACACACACACACACAAATATATGAATATAATGATTTTTAAAGGTTGGAAACCAGTATGGGGCTACATGTAGCAAGACCATCTCAAACAAAGCAAAGCAAAAAACACAGAAAAAGGCATGTTAAGTAAACATGTGGAGCCAGGTGGTGGTGCCTATCTTTAATCCCAGCACTCAGGGGCTAGAGGCAGGCGGATCTCAGAGCACAAGGCCAGCCTGGTCTACAGAGTGAGTTCCAGGACAGCCACACAGAGAAACCCTGTCTCTGGGGTTGGGGATTTAGCTCAGTGGTAGAGCGCTTGCCTAGCAAGCGCAAGGCCCTGGGTTCAGACCTCAGCTCTGGAAAAACAAACAAAACAAAAAAAAACAAAACAACAACAACAACAAAAAACCCTGTCTCGAAAAAACCAAAAACCAACCAACCAAGAAAAACCAATAAAAAAGTAAACGTGTGGATATTTGTGTATAGCTGTTGATTTGTGGACAATTAATATGTGATTAAAAAAAAAAAGTCCACACTTTCAGTTCCTTCTTGGTTTCTAAAAATGCTTCTAACCTTGCCTTATAATCAAGTCAGAAAACAGGAGAGCATCTTGTTTTTCCTTCCTGTGGCCCCCGCCAGTCTCTGGAGAGCTGGGAATACGTGCCCGAGCCGCCGCCTCCGCCAGGAGACATCATCTAGGACCTAAACACCTCCTTAG
>CABHPP010001608.1:0-12658 GCA_902168425.1 Peromyscus attwateri | reverse complement strand
CCCCCGGCATCCGTGGGCGGCTCGGCTGCTCCTTTCCCCCGGCGCGAGGCCCGGAGCTGGGGGCAGGAGTGGGTCAGCAGCGGAGGGCAGGCCGAGCGCTCTCTCGGGCGGATAACGGGGAGGCCCCGGGAGCGTTTGTTCCTGAGCTCAGCTCAACCGTGCCGGGTGCAGGGATGCTGCTCCTGCACCCTCCCACGCAGAGCCTTGGGTTCTGCTTCTGTGTCTGCGGCGCTAGTCCGCCGGGCGCTGGAGTGTCGGCTCGCTGGAAACTCGTCTGGGTCCGCCTTGGTGGAGGGGGGCTGTGGAGGTCACCTGTTAACTTTGCACCCGCCGCTTGGGCGCCCCAGGCTCCGTGGGGCTGCTTGGTGCGCAACTGTGGCTGCAGGCGAAGTTCTCCTGGGTGGGCGGTAAATGTACCACAGCCCCTCTTGAGGCACAGCTTGGAGGATCAGCCAAAATGGTTCTTAAGTGACTCGTTGTGTTTTCCGTATTTTTAGAGTCTAATAGTTGTATAAATGTGTGACGGTAATGTTTATTTATAACTGTTTGCTTCTATTTTATGTGCATTGCCTGCATGTGTGTCTGTGTGAGGGTGTCGGATCCCCTGGAACCGACAGAATACAGACTGTTGTGAGCTGTGTCAAGTGGGTGCTGGGAATTGAACCCCGGTCCTCTGGAAAAGCAGTCAGTGCTCTTAACTGCTGAGACATCTCTCCAGCCCTGGACCTGGGGCGAGGGGGGGGGGAGGGTGTGTGTGTGTGTATGGGGGGGTTGGTCTTAACCTACCTGTATGGCACCCTTGGAGGCAGTAATATTCAGCCTTTGCTCCGTTTAGGTTGATAATTGTGATAAGATATCTTGTTGCAATCAGTTTTGACCACAAATTTCTTGAAATTTCTGGGTTTGTTAAAGAGCTTTTTGTCTGATCACACATTTAGTTTTCTGAGGAGACTTGGGAGCTCAGTGCAGAATGGTGGAGAGGAACATTGTCGTCCCCGTCCCCCCCCCCCCCCCCCCCCCGAATAATTTTATATTTTTGTTTTAAATTATGCAACTTTTTAAAATTTGCTGTTTGTTTTCAAGAATGGCTTCCAAAAAAAGGATCAGTGTGCCATGGGGAGGGGAGCACATGAACATTTACAGTGTTCATAGAGGCAAAATAATTCTGATAGTTTTATTTTGTGTTCTAGAGCGAAATGTCATCGGTGGAATCGCACCAGGAGCAGCTGTCTCAGTCAGATCCGTCCCCATCCCCAAACTCCTGTAGTTCTTTTGAGCTGATAGACATGGATGTCGGCAGCGCCTACGAACCCGTTTCTTCCCATTGGTTTTATTGTAAGATAATAGATTCTAAGGAGATGTGGATTCCTTTCAACTCGGATGATTCACAACAGCTGGAAGAGGCACATGGCTCTGGTGAGAAGGAAATGGTGGCTTGTCACAAAGATTCTAAACTTTCTCAAACTAAAAAGTAATCACCCTTACTGTGATCGATATTACAGTTAAATTTTAGAAGCTTTCCATTTTCATCCTTTTAAAACTATACTAAATTTCTGAGTAATTATCTAATATTTTCTGTATTCTAGCTTGTGTTTTAGTTTGTACTTAGAAAGTATGTGTATAGAGTAAGGTGTCACATTGCAGAATGAACTAACATGTCATTTGTTTTATTTCTCATGAATCAAAAATAGTGTTATTTATGGTTTATCATCATGGTTGTCATTAATTTACCTTTTGATTCTTCAAGCAAAAACTTCAGAAAAATCTTTATGTGTATGTATGTATCTGTATGAATGTGAGAGAGAGAGTATGTGTGTATGTGTAAGAGACATTAATTGTCTTAGAAAAAGAAAAACTGTTCAGGTAGTATTTTTTTCTTTAAAATATGATTGGTTTTGACATACGAAAAGTAGTTCATGAGAAAGATATGAACTAAATTCCATTTACTTTAATATGTAGCCAAGTAGAAACTGTTTACGTTTCACGTGATTATTTGGAGTGTAACTTGCAGTTGTACTTTGGGAGAGTTGTTGTGACATACTGTACTTCATTTCTCTTTTGCAATTCTTAATAGGAAAGGATTGTAATGAGAGAGTTGTTCCCACCGATGGGGGCAGATACGATGTTCATCTAGGGGAGAGGATGCGCTATGCCGTGTACTGGGACGAACCGCCTTCAGAAGTGAGGCGGTGCACGTGGTTTTACAAGGGAGACAAGGACAATAAATACGTTCCCTACTCAGAGAGTTTCAGCCAAGTTTTGGAGGTATCCCTGTGTTTCTGTGTACCTCCCATTTTCTTCATTTTTCCCCTTCTGTCGTTTATGTTTTGTTTTGTGTTGTTTTAATTCTTGTAACATATTTTGTGTAACTTCCGGGAAAAGTTTGCCTGCTTTTATATCACACTTTATGTAATTTCTCTTTGTAAGTTAGTTTCAAGGTAAAGTTTTAATTTTAGATTTTAAACTTTATAGGAATTGTGTTATGCCTTTTAAATGAAATGTAGATGTTTCCCTAATGGTAATTATTGTTAACATTTGAAATGTGACCAAAAAACAATCTTTTGACTTCATTTTTTTTTTTTTTTTTTTTTTTTTTGAGACATGATTCTCTGTGTAGTCCTGACCATTCTAGAGCTTGCTATGTAGGCCAGGCTGGCCTCGAACTCAGAGATCTGTCTTCCTTTGCCTCCCGAATGCTGGGACTAAAGGTATGTGCCATGACACCTAGCCATTTTTTAAATGTTTTTATTGTAATGAGTGAGTGTTTTGCCTGTGTGTAAGTGTACTGTATGTGTGCAGTGCTCAAGGAGGCCAGAAGAAGGAGTTGAATCCTCTGGAACTGGAGTTATAAATGGTTGTGAGCTGCCTTGTGGGTGCTGGGAATTGAACCCAGGTCCTCTACAAGAGTAGCAAGTGCTCTAAACCACTGAGCCTCTCTTTAGCTCCAATTTGTAATGTTCTTGCTCTGAGAAATAATATTGGCTTTCTTGAAATTGAAATAGAATGTTATTGACGTGTGTGTGTGTGTGTGTGTGTGTGTGTATGTGTGTGTGTGTGTGTGTGTGTGTGTATGAATAGTGATAGAATTCAAAGTAGTATTTTTTCAATCTCTATTTATTTGGTTTTTGTTTGAGACGGGTGTTTGTTTTGTTTGTTTCTTGAGACAGAGTCTCACATACCCTACACTGGCCTCAAACTTGACAAGTAGCTGAAGATGGCTTCAGCTTCTGATACTCCTGCCTCTACCCCCTTGAATTCTGGGAATCCATTACTGTACTTGGTTTTATGCTTTGCTGGGGATAGAATATCGGGCTTTCTGCATGCTAGGTGAGCACTCTATCAGTTAAACTTCATCTTTTTGAGACAAGGTGTTGCTGTGTATCTCTGGCTGTCCTGAAACTCACTGTATGGCCCAGATGGGCCTCAAATTCATAGTAATCCTCATGTATTAGCCTTCCAACTGCTGGGATTACAGGTATAGGCCACCACACTTGGCTACTGGTCATTGTAAAAGAATGTTAATGATCTGGGGATCTAGTTCAGTGGTAGAGTGCTTGTCTAATATATGCATGGCCCAGGATTCATTCTCCAGCACTACACTACCAAGAATTTTAAAATGCATTTGTTAAGTTGGAGAATGATTTTCTTCCTGGAATTCATTAATAAATTCAAGTTTAACAAAAAGCTCTTGGAAAGTCTAATATCAAATATATTTTATTTTAAGGAAACGTACATGCTTGCTGTAACTCTGGATGAATGGAAAAAGAAATTAGAATCTCCAAACAGAGAAATTATTGTATTACACAACCCAAAGGTAAAGTGAAGTAAAGCATGTCACTGAGATTTAGATCAAAGGTTAATGTATTACTAAGGAAAACCATTGATCTTTTGTTCTATGGACGCTACATAGGATAACCTTTGGCATAGTTTATATTAAATTCACTGTTACAAAGTTATTAATGCTTACAGTCATTATTCACTCCATTCAGCTTTTATGTAAGAATTTTCTTCTATATGTGTATGGTGTATGTGTATATGTAATATATGTGTATGTGTGTGTGATTTGTGTACAGTGTATGTGTGAATGTGGGTGTGCACATACAACAGTGTGCTATTGAAGTCAGAGGACAGATTTGAATGTCAGTACTGTTCTATCTGGAGACAGAGTTCTTCATTGTTAGCTAGTCCACAAACTTTTAAGGCTTTCCTTGTCTCTACCTCCCAGAATCCTGTGCTCTGCCTCCCATCTTAGCATAGGAGCACTGGGATTAAGATGCATGTGCTAGTGTGTCCACCATTACATGGGTTCTGGGGATTTTCACTCAGGTCCTACTCTCTGATAGCAATGAGTGCTTTATGCACTGAGCCATTTCCCCAACCCTAAATAAGAATTTTCTTAGGGAAAATTGTGCCACTATAGATTAAGAAATCATCTATACATTATGTAAGGATGTCTTTCATGTATAAGATTTTTTTTAAGACAATGTTTCACTGTGGAGCCTTGGTTGGCCTTGAACTCAATATGTAGATCATACTAGCTATGTAGACCAAGCTGACTCAAACTCATAGAAATTCTTGCCTCTGCCTCCCTAGTGCTGGAATTAAAAGCATACACCACTACACCTGGCCTATGTGTTATTGAAATATTTGTTAGTCTAATGTATTTCAGAGTTCTCATTTTAGGTTATAGGAGTTGCATCTCAGAGCTCCAGTTGAGGTTTGGTTATATGAAAGATGTGTTTCTATCATTCAAAATGTATTAAATCACAAGTTAATGTAGAGTATATTGCTCTGGTCTTTTCTATTTAAGCTCATGGTGCATTACCAGCCAATTGCAGGGTCTGATGAATGGGGTTCAACTTCCACAGAGCAAGGGCGACCAAGATCAGTAAAAAGAGGAGTTGAGAACATCCCTGTTGATATTCACTGTGGTAATGTTAATCATTTATTTTCTCTTATGTTCTGATATGTCGGTTTATTCTTTAAATTGTGGCCCTTTATTCTTTTGATTTATATTACTTTAAGATTTAAAAATGATCTTTAATTATATAGGCTTATTCTAAATTAAGATCAGCATCACTTCATCTAAGTTATTTGGGGTTTTTTGTTGTTGTTTTTGACGAAGGGTCTCATGTAGGTTAGGGCTGGTCTCAAACTCATCTTATATAAAGATAACTTTAAAGTTTTGATACTCCTGCATCCATAGCTCGTATGCTGAGTACAGGTGTGCCTCAACTATGCCTATTTTATGTGATGCTGGGGATCAAACCTAGGGCTTCCGTGGTCATAGTAGTGCACATCTTCAATCACAGCTCAAGCAGAGGCAGGTGGATCTCTATGAGTTTGAGACCTGCCTGGTGTACATAGTGAGCTCCAGGACAGCCTATGCTACATAGTGAGACTTTGTCTCAAAACAAACGGACAAAAAACCTAGGGTTTTGTGTGTGCCAGGCAAGCATTCTGCCAATTGAGCTACATCTGGGTGATATGTGTGTGTGTGTGTGCGCGCGCGCGCGTGTGCATGTGAATATGCAATGCTTGTGTCCAGAAGCAAGAATGGGGAGACCAATAGGTGTGTTCTCTATCAGTCTACACCTTATTCCCTGAGCCAGGCTCTCACTGAGCCAGGAGCTCACTGTGTAGGCTAGCCTGGCTGACCAGTGAGCTCTGGAGAATTGTCTCCACTCTCCTGTGCTGGGGTTGGAAGCATGTGCAACCGTGCACAGATGTTTATGTGGGTGCTGGAGAGTCAAACTCAGCTCTTCATGCTTTTGCACTTCCCAACTAAGCCACCTCCTCAGCTCTGTTTTTTGTTTCTTTTTTTTTCCCTCTTGGTCTCTGAACCATTTTATTTCTCAGAGATAGAGAATGCTTCACAGATTTGTGGGTTATCCTTACAGAGGGGCCATGGTAATCCTCTCCGTAGTGTTCCAGTTTCAGCATATGTACTACTGAAGTGAACACTGGCTTTTTTGGGGTGTGGTCTCACAGTGTAGTGTTCAGGCTGGCCTACTCCAGGGTATGTTTCCCACGTGCTGGAGTCACAGGCGTGCACCATCACCCTCAGCTATTAACTACTGTAACAGTCTTTAGTATGTGGTGGCCATGGCTGTAATCCTAGGATTTGCGGGGCTGGGGCAAGAGGATCAGTTCAAGGTTAGTCTCAACTCCATATCAAGTTCCTGTGTCAAAACAAAACACTAAAACAAAGCAAATTGCATTTTTAAAAAGTGCATGGGGTTTCTTTAGTATTTTTTCTAGAGCTTACAGTTATTTCAAAATAATTTTAAAACCCGAAGAAAAATTTCAAGGACTTATATAAAATATTTATAGTACCAGCATTCATGAGACATAGATAGATGGATTGCTATGAGTTCAAGGCTAGCCTGTTCTACATACTGAGTTTTCGGCCAGCCAGAGCTACACAGTGAGACTCTGTCACCAAAAAATAAAGAAAAAAATTAAAAAGTAAAATTAATGTACTTTTACTAAGTAAGAAGTTAAGTATGTGACTATTTTGTGGCTTTAAAATTATCTTTTTTATTTTAAATTTTGTTATATTTATAACCTATTTCTAATTTTTCTTTTCAATTGTACTTCTAGGTGAACCTTTACAAATTGATCACTTAGTTTTTGTGGTACATGGGATTGGACCAGCTTGCGATCTTCGTTTTCGAAGCATTGTTCAATGTGGTAGGTTTGCAGAGCATGTAAGATAGATCGCTTAGGAAGAATTATCTCCTGGGCGCCAGGATCAAGCATTGTCTTTTGGTCTGTTGTCTTAGCTTCGTAAGAAGATTTGTAGAGCTAAAGATGGCCACAAGGGAGTAAAGCTTCCCAGCCGAGACCTAAGTGCTGGGGATTCCAGAGACTTAACTCTTAGCTAGTAATCCGTGAGTGAACTTGCCTATAGTCCCTGTGAATTGTTTTACCCAGCCTATTTATAACCAAACTTAGATAAACAGTAAAGATGGGATTGAAGTACATAATAGAAACTTAACTGCGTTAATTCATACCATGAAAAACCTCTGGACAAACCTCAAGCTTTAGGTCATGAATAGAACTTAATCTTGAAAGGTAATCTCTTCAAATCTGGATGCTGTTCAAAGTCTGCCCCACTTGGGAGTTCCCTTCTCCCTGGCAGTGGTTCAGAATAAAGTAGAATTATGGTCTGCAGGGTTAAGGTTGCTGTGATAAGAAGGTTGAACAGCAGTGTGTTTTTTTTAATCTAAAGTATTAGGGGCTGGGAAGATGACTCAGCAGTTAAGAATACTCACCAGCTGCTGTTCCTGAGGATCAAGCCTCGGTTCTAGCACCCATGAGGTGGCTCACAAACTCTAAACACCACTTCCCAGGGGTTGAGGCCCACTTCTGGCCTCTGTAGGCAGTGAATGCATGTGGCACAGACACGTGCAGGCAAAGCACACATAGGAGTCAAGTAAAAATAACCTTCAATCCCAGCACTGAAGGCAGAGGAGGCAGATCTCTGTGAGTTCGAGGCCAGCCTGGTCTACAGAGTGAGTTCCAGGACAGCCAAAGCTACACAGAGAAACCCTGTCTCAAAGAAACAAACAAACAGATAAGTAAATAAATAAGCACATCTATCACATTAGCATGCAAATTTGCTTTCACCTTTAATAAATGGTAAAATTAGATGCTATCTAATCTAATCAGAATTATTTTAAAACAGTCTTTTATTATTTTTCCTAAACTACTTACTCTCCAGTCAGTGTGTGTTCTAAGCAGATGTCATTAGGCAGGATGCAATTGCATGTTTTGTTGCAACCCGAGTCTGTGTATTAATGCTTCGCTCTTGATGCAAAAGTTATTTTTCTTTTCTAGTTAATGATTTCCGAAGTGTTTCCTTGAACCTGCTACAGACACATTTTAAGAAAGCCCAAGAAAATCAGCAGATTGGAAGAGTAGAATTTCTTCCAGTCAATTGGCACAGTCCTTTGCATTCTACTGGGGTGGATATGTGAGTAGTCCCTTATTCCCTTAAATTGTTAGCTGTGATTGTAATATTCTATGGTCATCATGCTTAAGGACATTCCTGCTATAGCTGATTATGCATTACAGTTTTTAGTCAGGTGTGGTGGTGCACCCTTTAATCCCAGCACTCAGGAGACAGAGGCAGGTGGAGGTAGATGGATCTCTGTGAGTTCGAGGCCAGCCTAGTACACATAGTTAGTTGCAGGACAGTCAGGATTACATAGAGAGACCCTGTCTCAAAACACCAAAAATAGTAATAATAATAATAATAATAATAATAAAACAATAAGCTTCCCACGAGAGCAGCATCTTTGACACTTGGGCTTAGTATTCTTCTTCTCTTTCTTTTTTGCCCTTTCCTCCAGCAGAATCCACACCAGCCTCCGCATAGTCCTCTAAGACAGCCACGTCCTCAGGGCCTCAGAAGTGGGGTGTCTCCTTCTTGTGTGTGCTTTCTGTTCTGCAGTGCTGAGAATCAGCCCGCAGGTCTGCCCATGCCAGACTAGCGTTCCATTACAAAGCCGCATTCCCAGCCCACCAGCCTTGCGGGTTATTGATTCGTGGATGATGCAGGATTAGCTCCTCCTCTCAGCTTACAGCCTTTCTGTGGGTCAGGGTCTTACTGTGTAGCCCATGCTGACTCTGAAGTCTTGCTCTTCATGCCTTTGTTCCCAGTATTGGCATTACATACAGCTTCAGTGTGGAGTTCTTATGTTTTTAATGTTTCACGTATACGGTGTCCTGCCTGCATGTCTTCACCCACTTACCAGTGTATAAAGGCATGCTTGGCATATATCAGATTAAATTTGTGGTTAAAAAAATACTAAATGCTTCCTGAATTTGCATGTCATCTTCGCACAGGGGGCATGCTAATCTTCTCTGTATCATTCTAATTTTAGTATATGTGCTGCAGAAGCAACCAATATATATTTATAATTTCTTGGAGATGTGATGGTCAGTCCTTTGTCTTTAGATATCTCTAGTTAAAAGTAAAGACTTATCCCTGATGTGATTAACACATGCCTTTAATCGTAGCACCTAGGAGGCTGAGGCTAGTGGATCTCTATGAGTATAAGACCAGCATGGAGTATATAGTGAATTTCAGGACATCCAGGACCCTGTAGAGAGACCTTGTTTAAAAAAAAAAAAAAAAAAAAAAAACAACCCCCCCCCCCCCCAAAAAAAAAAAACCCTTTACGTATAATTACTGGTGTGTGCGTGTGCTTACATGCAGCTACATTCGCTGTGGCACATGTGGTGGTCAGAGGAGGACACATGTCGGAAGTCAGTGTCCTCCTTCCACTGTGGGTTCTGTAATCAACACTTCTAACTACTGAGCAGCCATCTCAGCAGCCTCATACTTTTCATGTAAAAATAAATAAGTACATTAGCCGGGCGTTGGTGGGCACGCCTTTAATCCCAGCACTCGGGAGGCAGAGCCAGAGGCAGGAGGATCTCTGTGAGTTCGAGGCCAACCTGGGATACAGAGCGAGTTCCAGGACAGACTCCAAAGCTACACAGAGAAACCCTGTCTCAAAGAAACAAACAAACAGATAAGTAAATAAATAAGCATGCAAATTTGCTTTCATCTTTAATAAATGATAAAATTAGATTCTATCTAATCTAACCAGAATTATTTTAAAACAATTTTTTATTATTTACTATCAGTGAATGTTTGATACATACTTATATTCCTGCATACCTGGGGTCTCTGAATGTATGATATTTACTTATTTTATACACCTACATACCTGGGGTCACTTAAACATGTTTTGGATAAAAAGGGATCACAAGTTTAGGAAACCCTGATATGTGTTATTTTTAAGTATGTATAATTTATTTAATAAATCAATACCATTCAAAATGTACTGCCATACATACTACATTTATGCACAAAATTCTCGAAAAAAAATTCAGTTACTAAGCAAATGTTCCTGAGGCCTGTTTGGTAGCAAATGCCTATAATCCTAGCATGTGGGTAGTGGAGGCAGGAGGACCAAGAGTTCAGAGTCATCCTGAGCACATAGCAGCTTTAAGGTCAGTCTGGTCTACAGGAGATCCTGTCTCAAAAACCCTTGACTTCCTGACTGCCCAAACTTCCACAGCGCTGGGATTGCCACCCTGGTTTATGCGGTGCTTGGCGCCTGCTGCTAGGCAAGCATCCTGAGCTGTGTCCTTGTCCGTCACACATTTAAAAAACCTTTTATCTATTCTTGGACAATTTTATATATGTGTTCAGTGTATCTTGGTGTTTACTCCAACACTCCCTTCCACTGTCCTGAAACCTACCTTCTCACTTTCATGGGTTTTTTTTGTTGTTGTTTTTTTTTTTTTTTTTAGATTTTTAGGTAAAAATAATGGTGGAACATAATTTCCACTAGGGAGTTTTTCTATTGGCCCTGCATTGGTAGTGAGCAGTTCCTCTTCACCGTTATACATGGTGAGGTCAACATAGACCAAGCCAGGATGGAGCATCTCTGTTTAGTCTGTCAGTACCACCTCTCACTGTCTGTCGTCCATTTTTCCCTTTCCATCTGGAGTTGTGAAACAGTCTCCTAGTTGGAAATTTAAGGTACACATTTCTGCTCTGAGAACGCTGTGATCACACTTAATTGTTTGGAAGATTTTCCTTCAGTTTCTTGGACTCAGAGAAATTATTGATCTTTTTTTTATATGTAGTGTATCATAGAAGTGTTACATGATTTTTGTTGAACTAGGAAATAAAATTCACAAAAGGAAGACTTAAAGCTCCTATTAATAATGCATGTATCTCTAAACTACTTTCATGTTTAGCTGTAAAAATCTGGTTGGATTCATCTTAGATCTGTATATAATTAAGGAGTTTTTTTTTTTTTTCCACCATAGTTTTTTGTTTGTTTTGTTTTTGTTTTTTGAGTCAGGGTTTCTCTGTGTAGCCTTCTCTGTCCTAGCACTCACTCTGCAGACCAGGCTGGCCTCAAATTCACAGAGATCCACCTGCCTCTGCCTCCCGAGTACTGGGATTAAAGGCGTCCACCACCACCACCACCACCACCACCACCACCACCACCACCACCACCGCCCAGCCTATAATTTTCCTTTTTAAAATGTTACTTTTTATTTTTGGTTTCTTATTCAGAGATGACAATTTAGTTAATTGGTACATTAGCTGATCTTTGAAAAGGGAACTCAATTTTGAATCTGTAATAACCATAAGTAAATTGTATTATGATAAAAAATAGTATCTAGTGTGGTTGGGGATTTAGTTCAAGACCTTATGTTCAGTCCTCAGCTCTGGGGGAAAGTATCTGAACATACGGATCGGTGGTTAAGAACACACGCTGCTCTTGCAGAGGTCTCAAGTTCCTACAAGCACCTCAAGGGCCAAACACCTACATGGTAGCTCACAACTTCCTGTAACTCCAGTTCTAGGGACCTCAGCACCCTCTTCTGGCTGTGGTGTCACAGCCTTTTATCTGAGCACTCAAGAGGCAGAGGCGGAAGGATCTGTGTGAGTTTGAGGCCAGCCTGGTCTGCACAGCAAGTTCCAGGATGACCATGGCTGCATCGAGAGACCCTGTTTTTTTTTTTTGTTTTTTTTTTGCTTTTTCAAGACAGGGTTTCTCTGTGTAGCTTTGCGCCTTTCCTGGAGCTCACTTGGTAGCCCAGGCTGGCCTCGAACTCACAGAGATCCGCCTGGCTCTGCCTGCCGAGTGCTGGGATTAAAGGCGTGCGCCACCAACGCCCGGCTGAGACCCTGTTCTTGAAAAAAAAAAAAAAAAGTATCATTTCTAGTTAACATCCAGATTTCCAAATCCAGGGCAAAAGGGAAGCCTGGTTCAGCCAACTTTCCCAGTTTCTGCTCCCTGGGAGATGAGTGTTGTGAGTGCTTGTGAAATGAGACCTTTCCCTCAGTGCCCTTCCCATTCTGGGGCCCACACCTCTTCCCCAGTCCCTAACTAACCTTTCCCTGAGAAAAATGGACATGGGGGATGGGGTGGGGGCGACCAGAGGACCCTTTTCTGTGGCATTAGAAGGAGGAGGGACAGCTGGGGTTCCCCCACCTATTCTACCTCCCTCCAAACTCCTGGCAACCCCCAATCAGTGTTTGAGTCTCCTTGCCCCCTGGGTACCCTTTGGTGAATCCTTGGTGATTTCGGCAACTTTAGGAGTAAATAGCCATTCTCATAGAAAAAAAAATTCCAATTTCCAGTGTCCACCTATACAAACACAGATGTACACACATATTTAAAACTAAGATCTGAGCTGAGGATGTCGGTATACACCTGGAATCCCATTACTGGAGAGACTGAAACAGGAGAATCACAAGTTCAAGGGCAGCCTGGGCTACAAAGTAGCGTGCTGTCGATTTTTTTTTTTCTTAACTGAGATTCAAACAAAGTCAGTGCACTGAAATGAAATGGCATCTTTCTCTCTCTCTTGTTTTGTTCTGTTTGTGTTTTCTTTTTTTCAAGACAGTTTTTCTGGGTAGCCTTGGCTGTCTTGGAACTTACTCTATAGACCGGGCTGGTCTTGAACTTGCAGAGATCCGCCAGCCTCAGTGGCATGTATCTTTGCCTTACCTCTGTATTTCTTTTCTTTTTCTTTTTTCCGATTTCTGTATTGAAACTTGGCTATCTATTTGATTGCCTCTTTTTGCTTCACTAAACACGTTTCTTCAAGCCCA
>CABHPP010001607.1:87876-111897 GCA_902168425.1 Peromyscus attwateri | reverse complement strand
TCAGAAACAGGGGCTTTCTGGAGAGGGAGAAGCTATCAGTTCCTCCACACTTTCATTCTGTGGCTGCTCTGTGGGAATGGGGCACTGGTTTTGGCTCCCCTGGAAGGCAGCTCAGTCACTGCCCTCTGCCTTCATCCTGGGCTTTCTGAATGGTTACCAGCCCAGTGGCTGCTGCCAACCCTCGAGGCCATCACAGGAGAATCAGCACAAGCCCTGGAGGTTTCCACTGGAGACGTTTGCCCTTCCTTTCGAAACAGAACCTTTCATATATTCTCCCCCAATGCTAAAATGTTCTTTCTTTTAGGAAGTTATGAGGCCGGTGGTTGGAAACTAGTTTTTAAATGTCAGATTTGGGGAGGGGGTGTCAGCCCCACTTGTGATTTTTTACCCTGAGAATCTTCTAGAAATTTCCCAAATCTGGAAAGCATGACTCTAAATTACAATAGCAGCAGAAATCCATTATTCAGAGACATACACCTCAAAATTATTGCCAACCAGCTCTTTTGCTAAGAGATCAGCAAGAAAGAAAACATAGGTTACAGTCTGTTTCAATGCTACAAATAGTTTGAAATGTTTTTATAACTTATGTGCACATTTTTGTGAATATAGGTTTTGAAACTGTATACATGTGTACACATATGCCTATGACTTCTAGTGGACAATAAAAGAATTAAACTCCCTGCGGCACTAATAGCATTTTTCCCGACATACTCCTATTCCTGCGATAATATCATTGACCATAAGAGGGCAGTATACACCCAGATTATGATTGCAGATGCCTGAATCAATCCACATTTTTCCTCATCTCAGATTGCCAACTAGTCTTGTTGCTTGTGGTGGTTAGTCTTTGTCAATTTAACACAAATGAGTCACCTGTTTGGGGGGGTGGTTTATTCTGATTCTCCTCTGATGGTTGTGAGTGACTGTTCTTCAGGTTGATAGCAGTTGCTGGCCTGGTAACCATTTAGAAAGCCCAGGATGAAGGCAGAGGGCAGTGATTGAGCTGTCTTCCAGGGGAGCCCCACTTCCACGGAGCAGCCACAGAATGAAAGCGTGGAGGAACTGATGGCTTGGAGGGAGTCTCCAGAAAGCCCCTGTTGCTGAACCTCAGGCCAGCAGCTACTCCCGGACCTCCAGGGCAGCATCCTTTTGGTATTTCTGCCTTGTCCATGTTGCTTCTTGTCTCTTTTAAAGCCTCCCAGCCTCTGTTTCTACTCACTGGTCCCAGAGCTTAGTCTAGTCCTATGAAGGTCATATTTGTGCATGAAGACAGATTCTTTCTACAGGAAACATCACTGTATTGATTGGTGTTTGATGTAGGATGTCTCAGCCCACTGTGGGCAGTCAAAAGAACGGAATCTGACCTTTATCTCTGGCCTTCGGTAGAGCCAGGCCATTCTGATCTGCTCCAAAGAGGAGGCTACTGCTGCGCAGCTGAGTTTCTGCTAATTACCTGGGGAAAGGGAACCTCAGGGGAGGAAATTATCTCCTTCAAATTGGCCTGTGGGCATGTCTGTGTGGCATCTTCTAAATTGCTAATTAACCTAGGAGATCCAATCCCCTGTGAGTGGGGCCGCTCTTGGGCAGGTGCGCCTGGGAAGTATAAGAAAGGTGTCTGAGCGGAGCCATACGGAGCAAACACATCTGTTCCTCCAAGGCCTCAACTTTAGTTCCTATCACCAGAGTTCCTGCCCTTACTTCCCTCAGTGATGAACTATGACGTGGAAGTTGATTTTGGTCAGTATTTTATCAGAAAGCGAACAAGGACACTTTGACACTGCTTTTTATGGTTTTGAAGATAGCCATATATTAGCAGTTTCCACCATGCTTCTGATGGGCCTGTGGCATTGCTTCATATTCTCTCTCTCTCTCTCTCTCTCTCTCTCTCTCTCTCTCTCTCTCTCTCCCTCCCTCCCTCCCTCCCTCCCTCTCCCCCTCTCCCCCTCTCCCCCCCCCTCTCTCTCCAGAGTTTCTCTGTGTAGCAGTCCTGGCTCCATGACTGCACATGGATAGAATGCAGAATTCACAGGAGGAGACTGACCCTGGTATGTTTGAGAAGACATGACCTATCTGTGTCTGGGCCCTCCTGGAGGAGACTAGGTAAGCGGACATCCAGGAATGGAGCTCGAGCCGCCGGAAACCCTCTCCGCTCCTCAGGACCCCGTCAGCACCAGCACTGTATAGAGACCCACCCGGGTAGCCCTGGGGTCTCTGTGACAAGCCCTGCTAAGTCCACTTGCACTGAAGCCTCCTGCGTTGCCTTCTCCTCCCAGGCGTTCTCCTGTCTTCGTGCAGCAGCAAGGGGCTCCGCAGGAGTCCGCAGTGCCATCCCAAACCTTGTATTTATCCTTGATGACCAATCATCTAAGTCCCTCAGGCCTGAAGAAAAAGCAGAGCCTCTGTGAGGACAATAGGTACTGCTAAGGATCGCTTGCAATTTGTGTGCTTAGCACAAGGTGGCGAGCTAATGATACGCTTCTTTGAAGATGACTAACAGCTGTGCTCTCTAGGAACTCTGAGGGGACTCAACTGCCTACAGTTTGGACTTATTTCAATTCTCTTTGTCCCCGAGTGGCAGAAAGTCCCCAAGAACCGAAAGGTGGGCGGTGAATAGTTGGCGGACTCTCTGTGGAAGGTGGCTTTCAAAAGACTCCTAATTTTCTTGAATATGGTAACAGATTATTGAGGCCACAAAATTAGTTAAGCAACATTCAGTTCGCTCACAATGTAACCGATTTTGGGTTATGCCAGTATTCCAGGCTAAATCCCCTAGCCAGCAAGCAACACCTCTCCTTCCCCACGCCCACCCACGGAGGGTCCATGTGTTATCCCAGAGGGCTTACCTATTCTGGATGTTCACGTAAATGGAACCAGGCAATGTGTGAGTTTTGTATCTGCACTCATTTATGCTCTAGTTAGATCAGGCCCCAAAGTGGGCCTGAGGGAAGGCATTTCAGTCACTGGGCATTTGCCTGCCAAGGAGATTGTGACCCTGGCTGGTCCTCTTGTCTGTTACTTTTTCAGGTATGAGATGAGGTGAACACTTGGTTCCTCTCATTCTCCCTGAAGTACTGATTCACCCCAGGCCAGAAAGCAGCAGTACCAGCTGACCATGGGCTGAAAATGCCAGAACCATAAGTTAAATAAAGCTTTCTCTCTCTAAATCCATTAGCTCCAAAGAGTAGTGGCAGCAGCTAGCATTATATATTACAAACGTAATATTTTCAAGGTCCTGTCCAGTATTTCACTCTGTTTTCTGATCAGAACATACTGTGGCATGTTGAATGGCATGGGGAATTCAGACATCATTTCCTGGATCTTTGTCCTGTGGGGAAGACCCTCAGTCTTTCCCCATTTAGTTTGAAGTCACAATGGTGGTAGGTTCTTCGCCATGTCCCTTGTGGTGTGGAGGGAGCTCCCCTTTTCTCTCTCTGTGTCTGGGGGCATGTCATGACTCGGTGTTAGACTTCATCCAATGTTTTCTTCACATCAGTTAAGATGGTCACAGAGGGTCAGTCATTATAGACTGTGGAGTGTAGATTTTAGTTATGTAGAGTGCAGATTTTAGTTATGTAGAGTGCAGATTTTAGTTATGTGGGGCAGAAAGGATGGAATGGGGAAGGCGAAAGGAAAGGAAGGAAGCTTGTCAGGTACAGGTCGTGAGATGGACATGAAAGCTCAGCTGGCAGGCAGCGCCCTTCTCTAGTCCAAGACAGATGAGAAGCCACAGGCCAGTTTCCCAAGACCCTGCTGCACTGCCCTAGTCTTTACAGGTTACTTGGAGCTAGATTTATCTCACACATCTAAGTAGTGACCTAGTTTGAGGAATCACAACTTTAAATTCTTGAACCTGACTCTGTGCCTAGGTAATTCTGTTAAGCATTTAGATTAGTCTTCATTCCCATTAGTTTTTAAATCCCATGATGAACACATGGTAAATTGTGCAGAAGGGACCTTCCAGTTCTGAAGTGTTCTAACTTTATGATTCTATGAAATCTGTCACAGATGTTGCCATACATACAGGAACGCCTGTTTTCTGATTCTAGAGGCTATTACATGTCTCTTCAGGTGATCTCAGTAAGTCCACTGTAATCCCTCCTTCAACCCAGACATATTTTCTCTTTGCCATTGGCGAAGGTGGGAAAATTCCAGTCGTGTGTGACCAGCAGAAAGTGTCCTTATCTGAAACCCATTTAAACAACTACCTACATACAAAATTACCTGGCTAGTCTAGGGGCAGTGGGGACACCCAGCTGGGCTTTTACTGGCCCTGTCTACCTCTGATTTCCTTCCAGCAGCTCTTCAGCAAGCTTCAGGTTGGCCACTTCCTGCCTGTGCTATGGGGATCTCCAGAGTGTGTACAGAATGCTGGGTGAAGGTGGACCTCTTCTCCAGTCAGCACTGATAGAGTAGGTGACTTCAAGTCATCTACACCAGAAGAAAGTGAGGAAAACAAAACTAAAAAGATTTGCTTAGCGACAAATATCTTTCCTGAGTGGCTTTGGCTGGCATTTCCACTGAGAGGTCGCTCTGATTCCTATTCTTGCCTCTATCCTGTTTTAGACCCTTTAAACTAGGTATGGTTCTGCTGCTCGTCTACTGCTCTGAGTTCACATCCAAGGTGAAGTGCAAGCAAACACTTAGGGTGAGGTTGGCCTGGGTGGCCATTGTTTCCCCACCTGCTTTCTCTTCTTTGGAGACAGGATGGGTTTCTGAATGAGAAGGGATGGAGTTAAACGATGACTACCATTTATCCTGGGTGGTCATTGGCACATTCCTAAAGTCTATGTTTAAATGAAGATAATCAAAGTCATATTACTGTGTCTAATGAGAGTCTTTAAAAGGAGTAATATCTGTGCACTATTCACATAGCCTTAGCACATCTCTTCCTATTTTAAAGCTGTTGTCTTTTATTGCCTGCATTCAACCAGTCAGTTCTTTTTCCATCTAAGAAATATTTCAAATATTTAGATGGAGAATAGAACTCATACCAAGTATTAATAACTGACTACACATTTCCCTAGGATCTGTGGCAACCATGTCAGTTAGTTAAAAGCTAAGAACTTCTACAAATCAACATCATTTTACAAAGGAGAGAGAAAAATCAGACCAAAGAATAGTTATAACTCCTTTCAACCAAAAATCGTTCGTCAGATATCTGTTCATCATCTATTGCCAACTAGATAAATTGGGGTTATATTATACTCTTACAGATGCAGCATGTAAATACATTCTTTTTCTACTTTGAAGATGCTTGGGTCCAGTGAAGGAGAAAAGTGATCCTCACACAGAGCTGAGGCAAGAATCTTGTCTCCAGGCTTCATATCTCTGCTGCACAAATTTTGGTGGTCAATACTCCCTTCCAGTGACTCTACCCTGACAGTAAGTCCAAAGTTGGTAAGAGTCTTTCCAAGCCAATGAGCAGCAGAATCCCATAGTGCATGATGTATTTTCTAAATTCTGCACTGTTTTGAATTTGCTCTTGTACATGTCAGTGATAACCCATGACTCATGGTGACTTTACTGCTCTCTGTCTGGCCCAAGGCGGAACCCTTACAGTCATCGTCTCTTTTTTCCAGTCTTTCATCACCCACATCCAGTCTATGATTTCATCGTAATAATTACTAATGGGAAGCCACCTATCAGACTCCTCCCTAGCCCCCGTCTGTCTTCTGATTCTATCAGTCCATCCCATACACCATCACAAGCCAAGCTAAGCCACCTCAGGCTCCAGCTCAGAAGAATCATCTCTGAAGATAGGAACCACTTTGAAAGGTGAGGTCCAGGGAGTCCTAGGGACACAGTTTGAAAAACAAGGGGAATACAAGTGCCACAAGAGTACAAGAAGCAACACCCACCTGGAGGGGGCAACTCTCTAGACCACATGTCAGCATGCCTTGGCTCAAAGACAGCCACTGTTGAGGCGCCTTCTCCCTAGGACATCTTTCATTTGGATATTGTTTTTGTCTCGTTTTGTTTTTACTTTAATTTGAATTTCATGGCAAATCAAACACAATCATAGAATACTTGCTAAAAGGTCTGTAGGAATATCATGATTCCTTTTGTGTTTGGTTTTGTAACTTTCTCAAATAGTCTCTTTGTGCCTTTATTAAGTGGGAGTATTTAGAACAGAAACGAAGAATTTAGGATGAAGTTTGTAGTCAATAATAAAACTGTGTGGAGAGTCACTGGTTTTCCACAGAACAAATCAAAGACACTTAAAAGGTTCAGATTGCTTCCAAAACATTTCACTACAGAGTGACTATGGTTAGGATGTGCACCCCCAAAACACGTGTGTTGGAAACTAAATCTTCAACACTACAGTGCTGGGAGATGGGTCCTCAAGGGAGGTGTTTAGGCCACCAGGGCTCCATCCAAAAGTATGGATCAATGTTAAAATATGAAAGGGTTTGAGGCTGTGGACATGATGGCTCCTGTTTGCTCTTTCTCTATCTGATCTCCTCTACTTTGAGATGGTACATGAAGAAGCCCCTCACCAGGTCCTGGCTCTTGACCTTGGGACCTCACAGTCTCTAACATCATAAAAAACAAGTCCCTGTTCTTTTTTAATTACTCAGTTTTGGGATATATATATATATATATATATATATATATATATATATCAGCATCACCAAACAGATTAGAACATACCTGGTTTGGAGGCTTCTAACCACCCTGTATTATAATAGACAAACAGTGTCAGGAGATGTAATTGAGGCTGCTCAGAAGACTTGCAGGAAATAGAGCATTCACTTTAGAAGTATGTCTTGGGGCTGAATATAACTCAGGATCCTAGTTTTTAGTGGAAACAAAACTTGGAGAGAAGAAGAGTTTGCCAAGGCTCCCCATGGGATGAGGCTCTGAGAATGTCCCACTAGTGGCCCCAGGAAGGTTCAAGGGCATGGCCTGTATAAAGGTAGAGCAACTGTAGAAGGAGCTGTCATGGAGCAAAGCATTTAGCTTCTGGTCTCCAGCCTATTGGGTGGACAGGAAGCCAAGAAGAAGTTCAGAGTCTGTGAATTCTGGACCTGCACCTGCTAGTAAATGATTCTGGTCATAGTGTGTTTAATTTCTCTCTTTTTATCTTAGACCTCTGAATAGTGACACAGAGATCATTGCTGGGAGTGACGGAGCAGACTGAAATTCTGGACACACCCTGGGGGACCAGAAAGCAGGAACAACCTGTGGGGGACATGAATTGATGTATCTCATCATCAATAATGACATTCAGACAAATACATAATCAAAGTGAGACCTTGGGTTCACAATACATTTGATTATTATTGTTCACATTACTACTATTATTATTCACAACACATTGAATTATTCAGAAACCTTGTTGAAAGCCCATATTAGGGCCATTTCAGAAACTGTTAAAAAAATTGTGTCATAATCCCAAGCCAAGACATATAAAACATTTTTATGAAATTCAAAATTCAGCAACTCAAACAGTAATTTTTACAATCAAACATTCTAACATGAGACAATCTGAAGATAGATTTGATACTTACAAACTGAGGACTGTCAGTAGGAAAACATTACTGGTCTTCTCCATATGTTTCTACAAGAGAAGAAACTTTTGCATGCACAGTAAAAACACTGGAATTCAGATTTGATAGTCTTGGATTTGAGCGGACAAGTTTCAGGTGGCATGTGATGGTGTTATGTGGAGTGACAGCACATACATGCTGTGTGTTCAGGACCAGGACCGGGGTTGGGGAGATGGCTCCTGATAAAACACTTTCCTTGCCAGAGTGAGAAGCAGAGATTGGATTAAGAGCATCCCTGTGAAAGGGCAGGCACGGGCATGTCAGCTGCCTGCAATTCTAGCACTTAGGAGGCAGAGAGGGGATCTCAAGGCAGGCTGGCTAGCTGGAGAAGCTGCAATTGGTGTACCCCACGTTCAGAGAGAGACTGAAGAAAGGGAATAGCAATTGAGGGAGAGACCTGACATTAACTTTGGGCTTCTATACGCCCCACCCCAACCCAGAATTTATCCATAAATGTGAATATGTTTTACACAGGCATGTGAATATGCAAGCAAAAAGGTGAGCAAAGGCTGTGGTGAGGTCCTGGGAGGCAGCATAGGCAAGCGCTGCCAGAAACACTTCAGATTCACAACACGTGTGATTCTGAATTAAGTCTTGTTTACTGCACATTCAGGAACTTTGGTGAAACCCCCACATTCAGTTACACAGCCCCATGGAGGGTCACCACCCACAGCTTAAGAAACTGTACCCTTTACTAGTTAGTATTTTCAAGAATAAATATATTGGTTAGATCAAAGTGACAGATCAAAGAATATTGTGTTGAGAACTTAAATTAGGACAATTGAATGTTACAGAAGGTAGTTTAACCAGGTATGGAAAAGTGAAATTGCATTTTGCAGTCTAAACTTGGGACTTACTGTCCCTGTTATTGGAAAGCCAGGGCTACTGAAAGTTCATGGGCCTAAGGAAGAGACGGGAGAGATGGGCTGAAGGGAAAAAAAGGTGCACAAACTCCTCTGTGTGCAGCCTCAGGAGTAGCTCAGACTCTAGCCCTGTGGCATGCCTGTTCCTGTGTAGGAGACACAGACAGAAAGCCTGTGGCATCTAAACCAGCTCCCTAAACTCTCTTGCTCCCGTGTCCCATCAAGACTCGATCTTTGGGCACCTGTCCCACGGAGGCTGTCATGGAATCACAGTCTCTACTTGCCAGAGAAGCTTTGGGAATTACATAGGACTGTGATTCTCAGACACCCCTTCACACTTTGGTCTCTGCACAGTTTTGAAGATGAGCGCAGACAGACTCGGGAAAGCTTTTACTTAAATCTGTTGTTATCTATTGAACTCGAAGCTAAACCCAGGCAAAAATATGATTATGTTTCGTTCATCACAAAAGTGAGTCTAGCTGAGTGCTTTAATGAAAACATTATTTTCCAAAACATTGTATTGGGGAGAACGGCATGGTTTTGTATTTTTTAAGTATTGTATATAACACATCTATTTTGGAAATCCCTTTACCACCTAATTTATTAAAACATAGCAACTTCCACCTCTCTTCTTCCTACTTCACTCTGTTGTCATGTGTTATTTTGGCTAAAAATCCAGCCTCACTCAGATATGCAGCTGTAGAAAGCAGGTGTATTTCAATGGTGGTTTTGGTTCATCACAGATATTCTTTGATGGACACCCAAACTCCCCCAAGATTGCTGTAACGTGGAACCTGAATTGTATCAGTGACTCTCTCACATCTAGGGGCCTTTCTTGAACTCTGAAGTGTGTTTTTAATCTCTCACACATAATTTTTCATAAAGAGTGCTATGATCTGTTTTTTCAAGACAGGGTTTTTCTGTGTAGCCCTGGCTGTCCTGGAACTCACTCTGTAGACCAGGCTGGCCTCAAACTTACAGAGATCCACCTGCCTCTGCCTCCCAAGTCCTGGGATGATCTTCACTTTTAAGATGAAGCCAAATTAAAAGTTCTTCTTAGTGACAAAAGAGCCAATATAGGAAAATCAGATCTACCATAAAAAAACAATTGGTAAAGGTAGCAAAGGAGAAGGATAGAACAAATTTGTAGGTAAAGATCAAGGATGTCTCAGTTATTATAAGAAGAAAAGTAAGACTTGGATGTTTAACAATTAGCCTTGAGGGGGCATTGTGCCTGTGCTTAACAAGATCTTGTTTTTCTACTCTACCTCACACCTGTTGGTGATGGCTGGGTTCCAGCACTTTGTCAGAGAGCTTCTCCAGCAAGTGTAAAGCCCTGGGTTCGACCTCCAGCTCTAGAAAACAGAACAAATGGGTCAGTGAGGAAGGATGTCTTGGATGTCCTACCTCATAAGGGACACCTAAGATCACATATCAGAGTCAGAAATGGTGTGTTCAACCTGGGAATCAGAGAGCACGGGCAGTGCAAATGCTCGATCTCTCTTTCACTTAAAGATTTCTTTTTTATTTATGCATATATGTGTGTGCATGTGTGTGTGCATGCATGTGCACATGTGTGCAGGTGCCCTCAGAGACTAAAAGAGAGTAGGATCCCTTGGAGTCAGAGTTACAGACAGTTGTGAACTCATCAATGTAGGTACTGGGAACTGAACTCTGGTCCTTTGGAAGAGCAGCAAGTGCTCTTAACCACTGAGCCATCTTTCCAGCCCTCATAATCTCCTTTTTAAGAAAGCAGTTTTATGATTTCCCAGAAAACACACATAAACATTAAATTTTTTGGTTAACACACAAAGCAATCAGTTTCATGACATATTTATACATATATATTTTTATATATTGCTCTTACTCACCACTCACCTTTCCCACTGCCTGCCCTGGTCTCCCCTCCCTGCTTCCTGTTAGTCTCCATCCTCCCTCCAAACAGTCCTCCCTTCTGCTTTCATGGCACATACATTCCTTCCTCCTCCTTTTGGTTCCCTCCTCTGCTGGCACGTCTTCTTCTTCCCTTTATTTCCTACATATATAGAAATGTAAATCTAGGCCCCCGCACATGAGTGGAAGAATGCAGTCTTGTCCTTCTGAATCTTATTTTGCTTAACACTATGATCTCTGGTTCCAGTCGTTTTCCTGCAAATGTCCCAATTTCCTCTTTCTTCACAGTCAAATAAGACTCTATTATGTCTATGTATTGAGTTTTCCTTATCCGTCCATCTGTTGATGGGCATCCAGGCTGCTTCCATGACTTACCTATTGCAAATAGTGCAGTGATAAGCATCGCTCTTTTAAAACCATCAAGGCAGAGGCTTCTTGCTCCCACTCCTCTCCCCTTCCACTGCAAGAGAGGAAATCTTCCGTAGAGATACCGTGTTTGCTCAAAGGCAAGTTTTTGCTATGAACCGCTCCATCCATGGTTCTCCTTATCCAAGCAATGAAGGAGCCTAAAGCTGTTCCAAATCGAAATTTTCTTTTAGGTAAAAGGGAAAAATGCAGGGCTTCCTACATGATAGGCAAGTGTGTGCCAGTTCACACACACGTGTGTGCATATGTGTGGGCACCTGCATGTCACAGCATGTCACAGCACACATCTGGGGGTCAGTGGGCAGCTTAAGGGAATAATTCTCTCCTTCCACCATGTGGGTTCTGGTATCCAACTCAAGTTATCACGTTTTACCCATTAAGCCATTCTACTAGCTGATCCCAGCTTTCTTTTTACTTTGAATTTTGAGATAGAGTCTCAGTGAGTTGTCCAGGCCGGACTTGAACTCACTTTATAGTACAGGTAAATCCTTGAACTTTTGCTCCTGTTTCAGGCTCCTGAGCAGTGAGTTGGTCCATCAGGACTTGTCCTGGCATTAATGTCTCTCAGAGGACACTGCTGAGGCTAGAACTCACAGTAACCAGTGTCTTTGTGCTAATTCTGTTTACCAAGAGACACAGATCTCTTCCTCTGACTCCTTTCTGGGCCTCTTTGAAAAGTCCTTCATTCAAAAAATTCTCTGTCAATTTTCACTAATGGAGAGGAAAGAAAAATAACCCCCAACTCTACTGGAGCACAGGAAGATAAAGTATCAGGGGCAAGTGCAGAGATCCAGTCCTTGGTTGCCCCAGCGGATGGGTCTATACTAAAGGAAGGTTCATTGGAAGAAGACGCAGGCAGATGCTCCGTTACAAATGGAGCCACTTGTTAAATTCCTGGCAGTGAGAAGTCAGTCATGAATTTACCTGTTTTTACTATCTATAACTAAAATAACCTTCTGAGTCATCATTTTAACATCTTCCAGAAAAATCAACCAAAATACCTCCCGGTACCTGCCAAGATTAAGTGTGTTCCACTCCGTTATTCTTTTAATGGGGAGAGGGTGGTTTCTTCCTCCTCCTCTTCTATGGAACCTTTTTTTTTTTCCCCTATCACAAAACAAAACAAAAACATTGTGCCTGTAAAATCCCTTCAAAATTGCAAGCATCGATGTTGCTCTGTTGGAGGAGCCACCAGACGAAAGTGAAATTGAACTTGAAGCCCAGAGCAAAAGATTATATATGAAATCAACTCAGCATCCATGACCAAGGAACGCTCGATGTTTCAAAATGACAGTGCCCAAAGCACTTCTTCTCAAGTACTCATCTTAGGAAGAGTCTGTGGAAGGGGATTTTTGTCCTCCTCTCTTGAGTCACCTTCACCAGTTAGGATGCTCTGGTCCCCCAGAAAGCCCCCAGCAGAGGGTTTGTTTTTCAGTTTACTCAGCCATTCGTCATTCAGCAACTCTAACACCGTCAGCCTTTCCCCTTTGCTGAGAGCGAAGGTTCTCTCAGAGCAGAACCAAGTTGGCAGGATCCCAAGAAGGTCTCTCTGTCTCACCCCCAGCTCCCATGTTTCCTATTCAGACATCTGAAATAAAGTGGTGGAGTGGGAGGAGGAAGCTTTGGGATGCTTTCCATGACATGACGTGCTTGAGTCCTAATGGCATAGAAGGGACAGCTTTGAGGTGCTGGAGTCTCTCCCTTCTGTTTGGAGTTTATGGTTTTGAAGACCTTGAGTAGTGGAAAATGACTTTGAACTTCTGATCTGCCTGCTGGAATTGCAAGTGTGTGACACACCTGAGTTAATGGGCTGCTGTGGTTCGAGCACAAGGCTTTATGGACACTGGACAATAACTGAGCAATCTAAGCTCCACTTTCACCCCTCTTCTTTATTATTACTATATCTTGCTATAAACTTTTCACTGAAACCATGCGGCAGAAAATCCTTGAGAATTGTTTCTTCTATATCAGTTATGGAAAGACATACAAATTGCCATGAAAAATGAATTCAAAGACCATGATCCCAGCACTTTGTTCATATGAGTCAGTGGGCTGAAAGTCTATGTGCTTGCTCTTGAAGCAACCTGAGAGAATAGAATGATGAGAAAACAGCTCATTTTAAATATTGGTTTTTGAAACTTTGCTCCATTTCCTTGTTTATTCAAATGCTTGATATTGTTGGTATTTAATATAACTTTTTTGTTTGTCTTATTGCTCTTCTGGGACACTCTTTACAATGGTAATCCTCACTTCTCAGGGTTGAACCTGCTTCCCTGCAGGGCTTTGTTTGTTTGCTTGTTTTTCGTTTATCTGTTTAGTTCAGACGAACTCATGTCCTCTAGCTCAGGCTGGTGCTCACCTTGTCATCTTTCTGCCCCAGCCTCCCAAGCAGCTGCAGTGACAGACTGTAGCACTTTCCCTGACTTTGAACCAGTCTTAGAACTCCTCAAAATGTCCTTTGGCCTAAGACCTCTGCCTCTGAATTTCCTTCACCAGTGAGCTCTTCATGTGTTGCTCAGCACATAAATGACGAATATGCTGGACTATACTCTGGGACTTGTTCCTGAAGCACTCTTCTGAGGCAGGTCCTGCTATTGACTCCATTCAGAAGAGGAAGCAGAGACTAGGAGGCATTAATTAATTTACATTTGCTGGGTGTAGTGTAGTGGCAAAGCTTAGATGTGAATACAGGCTTTTCAGAAATGTCTGGTTTCCATTTGTCTTACTCAGAGTTACAATTGCTGTTACTGTTACCATGACCAAAACAACTTGGGGAAGAAACTTGGCTTATACTTCCACATCATTGTTCATCACTGAAGGAAGTCAGGACAGGAACTCAAACAGGGCAGGAACCTGAAAGTAAAAACTAGTGTGGAGGCCATGGAAAGGTGCTGCTTACTGGCTTGCTCCTGTGGCTTGCCCAACCTACTTTCTTATGAACCCAGGAGCAGCAGGCAAAGGATAGCCACACCCACAATGGTATGGGCCTTCCCTCATCAATCAATAATTAAGAGAGTGCTCTATAGCTGGATCTTATGGAGGTATTTCCTCAATGGAGGTTTCCTGTGGTGATACTGTGTCCCCCAATATATTGTGCTCCTTAATAAACTTATCTGGGGTCAGAGAACAGAACAGCTGCTAGATAGACATAGAGGCCAGAAAATGGTGGCACACACACCTTTAATCCTAGCATTCCTGAGGCAGAGATCCATCTGGATTTCTGCGAGTTCAAAGCCACACTGGAAACAGCCAGGCATGGTGACACATGCTTTTAATTCCAGGAAGTGATGGCAGGAAGCAGAAAGGTATATAAGGCATGAAAACCAGGAACTAGAGCCTGGTTAAGCTTTTGGGCTTTTAGCAGCAGTTCAGCTGAGATCCCTTCCTATGAGAACTCAGAGGCTTCCAGTTTAAGGAAACAAGATCAGCTGAGGAATTGGCGAGGTGAGGTTAGCTGTGGCTGGTTCTGTTTCTCTGAACCTAGATAAGTTTATTAAGGTGCACAATATATTGGGGGACACAGTATCACCACATTTCCCATTTTTTGTCTAAAATTTTAAAAAGCTTATAACTAATACAAGAAAAACTATATCCAATAAGTATATAATATATACAGTCAAGAATTACATTAACAATGTCTAGTCCATTAACATTTGACAGATTCAGACAAAAAACTCCATTATATATATTAACAATGTCCAATCCATTAACATTTGACAAATTCAGATAAAAATTTTCATTACTTATCCTATTTAAAACAAGTTGTTCCTTTTTAAAAGTAGATTCAATAATCTCCCTTTGTATCTTATCATACCCATATTCTCTCTCTCTCTCTCTCTCTCTCTCTCTCTCTCTCTCTCTCTCTCTCTCAGTAGATCCAAAAATCTACCTTTTATCTTATCAGTTCTGTTTCTCTGCTCTTTTAGCGTTCACCCCAATACCTGGCTCAGGGTTTGTTTTTATTAATAAGACCTTTTAAGATTCCTGTTACAGTTTCCTCCTTTCAGATGATTCTAGCTTGTATCAGATTGATACAAACTAGCCAGCACAATTGATCCCTTGTCAACTTGACATGCAAAGCATAACCTTTCCTTTCTTGTTCATCCACAAGACCACACATGATATTAGCATTACAATATAAACATTCTAAATTGCAAAATCTTAAAGACATCCCATAGTCTTTAAGAATTCAAACAGTTTTTTAAAAAACCTTTTTAACATATTCAGTCTTCTTAAAAATCCAAAGTTTTTGTGAATTCCCAAAATCTTGTTAAATGTTCAAAGTCTTTCAACTGTGGTCCCCTGCAAAATTTAACAGCAACAACAAAAGCCAAGTACTTTCTTACTTCAAACTGAAGAATCAGGGCACAGTCATAGTCAAATCTAAGCAAAACCAAACTCCAACTGTGTAAATAACTCAATGTCCAATGTCTAGGAGCAACTCACAATCTTCTGGGCTCCTCCCAAAGGTCTGGGTCACTTCTGTGGCTCTACCCTCTGCAGCACATACAGCTTGGCTTCTAGGCTCCTGTTGGCTCCACTCCACTTCTGCTGATGGTCTCATGGTACTGGCATCTCCAAAATGCTGGGCTCTTCGCTGCAGCTGAGCTGCATTTTCACCAATAGCCTCTCCTGGGCTCACTTGATGGTGCCAAATTTCAACTTCTCTCCACGATTCCTTCAATTCTGGGGCTTCAACTGCCACTGAGTCTGCACCTGCTCTAATGGTCTATCCTGGCCTCTCATAGAGCCTCAGCTGTTTTTCATGACCCCTTCATATGCCTTTAAAACCAGCATGACTTAGGTGACTCTTATACTACCAAGTTTAACTGCCAGCATGAGGTACATCCTCAGCAGCCTCTGGAACCCAACTTCTGTGTGCTGCCTCTAAGGAAACACTTCCCAGAAGATTTCATCCCAGTGATGCTGATCTCCTTAATCTCCGCTGGTTTCTCAGCTCCAGCAGATCAGCATCAATTGTCCCAGTAAAGCAAAAGTTTCACTTTAGTGGTTATGGTTTCTTGTCAATCACAGCTCCAGGTAACCAGAACCACAGATTCTTAACTCAAAATATGCAACAACACTGATAAAGTCTTTAAGTGACTCTAAAACTTCCCTCTGGGATTTCTTAAGCCAAGCCTCCGCCCTCCGCATTCTCTTAACATTCTTATCTTCCATGTCCCCACAGAACAGACCACTGAGCTCTCGACACACAAAGGCTTTTCTAGTCTAGAGTTTCAAAGTCCTCCCTGAAACACATGGTCAGGTCTCTGGTAGCAATACTCGACAATCCTGGTACCACTTTCTGTCCCAGTTACTATGGCTGTGATGGAGCATGATGACCAATAGCAGGTTGAGGTGGAAAGTGTTCATTTTGCTTACACTTCCACATCATTGTTCATCATTGAAGGAAGTCAGGACAGGAACTCAAACAGGGTAGCAAACAGAAGGCAGGAACTGACTGATTCAGAGGCCATGGAGGAATGCTGCTTACGGGCTTGCCCCTCATGGCTTGTTCATCCTGCTTTCTTATAGAACCCAGGACCACCAGCCTAGAGATGACACTACCCAAAATGGTGTAGGCCCTTTCCCATCAATCATTAATTAAGAAAAAGCCCTATAGCCAGATCTTATGGAGGCATTTTCTCAGTGGAGATTCCCTCCTCTCAGATGACTCTAGCTTGTGTCAGGTTGACATAAAACTAGACAGCACACTATTTTTAAAGTTTGTTTGTTTGTCTCGTTTTTTTAAGACAGGGTCTTATGCTGTAACCCATGCTGGCCTGGAACTCATGGCAATCCTCTTGCCTCTCCTGTCTCATTACTGGGATTCAGATATGAGCCACATTGCTTGGCAACACTCTTACAGAGACTCCTTCTGTGGCCATGCTACCTTTATGCTCAGGACAGCCCTTCTGTGTTAGCCTGTCAAGTGCTGTGAGGATAGCCTGCGAGCCAGCTACTACACCAGATGACATCGGTTCTCAAGCACCATAGTGGCAGTGAAAAGGACCTGGTCTGCTGCAGCCTTTGGGCGTCACCTTCCCTGAGATATGGCTGCAGCCGGTACCTGGTGCTCTGCTGCCCAGACCTCACAGCTGAAGTGTGTTTCAGTGTGCCTGGGGTTCTTGCCACTTGGCATTTGGGGCTCCCTTTCACCTGAAAGCCCATAATGCTGCAGAAAAACCAATGTCACCTCTCACCTTCCAGCTCCTAACTGACCCCAGAACCAGAAGCTGGTGTCAGAAGGCAACTCTCCACAGTTTGGGTTTGGTTTAGTTCACCCCCCACACTTTCACCTCTCAAAAATCCAGCTGTGTTTTCTCTCTGGTCAAGAAAAGTGTGCTTTGATTTGATGAAGTCACAGGCAGAATCTAAGTCTAGCAGATATTTAGGTACACTTCCGTAAATGTTCTACAAAATGAGTTTTGTGTTCAGAGGGTCTGCTGACCGAGAAATAGTACAGACTTCTTAGCTACTGCAATAAAAATGATGCTGAAAATGTGGTGGTGGGCATTAGAAATACCAGTGATGAGGCGGGAGGAACTTGTTAAAATCAGATTGGTTTAACTCCTATAGTTCTATTTTGCCAGTTAGATCTTAGACCTGTAGCCTCCAGTGGGTGGGGATGGTGGAGTGTTCTTGAAAGTCATGCAGTTGTAAACACTTGGGTGTGGGTCAGGCTGGAAAGGGGTGTGTGTGTGAGAAAGAGAGGGGGGTGGGAGAGAAAGAGAGGGTGGAGAGAGAGACAGAGAGACAGACAGGCAGAGACAGAGAGACAAAGATGCAAAGACATGAGGGTGGGGAATTAATTAATATACTATATTTATTTTAGAAGTGTATGCACGCCCCCTAGTCAACCCTGACCTCAAAATACATCAGCTTTATCAGGCTTCCAGTTCTTACTTTCCAGGAATTCCTACTTCTAGAAGGATCAGAAGTACAGAACATTTTGATCTGATGTAGTGGCTCTTTCTGGCAGTCATGTTGGCAATCCCAGCACTAAGTGGGCAGCATTCAGAGGATTATGAATTCGGTGCCAGCTGGGCTTCCAGGGTGAGCCTCTCAGATGTCTGTGATCAGAATGGAAATGAGCAAGAGAGACATTGGAAATTTGACTAAATGGGGACCTCCACCATCCTTCCTGCAGTAATAACTCAATACCCTGCTAAGAGGAGAGACCTATCCATTTAAAGTTAACTTACAGACCAAACAGCCTTGGAAAAGATGTTCACAACGCATGGTTTTGTTCATAAAAAAATAAATTTATTTACATATGTTAGTTACCATGGTAGAGCAGCGTCATCACAGCATCGCCAGGAGCGCTAAGCACCGTGCACTGGGTAGAAACCAGCAGGTCAGTTGGTACAGAGACCAGCCCCAGCCCCCCACCATGCTCAGTCCTTGGACCAGGAAGAATAGTGGGTGCCTGGAAGAACATGAGCCCCACAGGAGGCTGTGCTGTGGCAGGGATGACCTGATTAGAGGGGTGAAGTGCATGTCCCAAAATGGGCAGTCAGATAAGACTTCAGGGGACAGTGTGGATGGGAAGGAGACCGAGACCCAAATAAACCAGCTGGGCTCACTGAGTGGAGACCACAAGGAGGGCAGGCTGTCCCAACACTGATCAGACAGTTGAGGGAGCTCGGGAAGTGGATCCCAACCCTGAGGGGTTGAGGGCAAAACCAGTTTCCGGTAGTATACATCTCGGTCTCATACTGTGCAGCTACTAAAGGATACCTGCTTGATGGGAGTATGCAACTGTCCTCAGAAACTTAGAAAGAGGCCCCTGCTGGGCTCTAACACCAAGGCCTTGCCTTTCTAGTGCTGGGAAAGAGCGCTCAACCACCCACAGAGAAGGACCTGGCTGCTCAGGACCTAGCCATCAACCACAGGGAAAATCGACACTAGCTTAAAAACCAATTCCTGTTTCTGCAGTGGACTCAGATGGCTGGCGTGGGTTTGTGCTCAGAGCTAATGTCCCAGGTTGGATTTAGTCCGCGAGTTCTTCCCACGAAACCAGGTTCTCTTTGGCTACAGTTGCGCTGATCCACAGCAGCCATGGCCACCTGTGCTCCACGAGGGCAGTCACCCGTCCGGTTAGCAGATCCAGGGAAAGGAGACGTCCGGAATCCAATGGGACCTCCCCGATCCAGTCCTTCGCATTTAACATAATCCATCAGCGGAATTGCTGTCCATCTAAGCGGAAGTTCCACAGAGTCTGTTGGCTGCAGAAACATCTTTGGTGTCAGAGTCCGGTCGTCCAGATACCACGAATGGCCATGTCTGAAAAATTGAAATGAGTGCCAGATACTGAGGAGAAGCAATCTCAAAACGAAACCGCTCTCCCCAGAGATTCCTGACTTTTATTAGCGTTCTAGGAATTTGTGCGTCTTGTTCTTCTATTAGAATCTTAATCTTATTGGCTACTGATTATTCGAGACCCACAGTGTACATTCATGCGTCCTCGTGGTCTGCTCACGTGATTTTTCGGTGAAAAGTGCGAGAGTTTAGGAGTCTGTGATTTAATGTCCCCTCCCCCATAGGAGTAAATTTGGATGAGATCTTTCCCAAGCCCAGGGAGCTGGCAGGTTACACAGGGACTTTCCGGACAATCGCGTCTGGGAAAACTATCCTCCATTAGTGGTTCGTTGTATTTTTTTTTTTAAACCACTCAAACTTCTTAAAGAGTTAGGTCTTCCCTCCCCCTTTAAAGAAAACAGCGCTGGCGGATTCAAACCTGCTAGGCTGTTGTCTGGAAAAAGTTGGGCATTTGAGATTTTTCCATTCGTTCTAAAACACAGAAATACTCTCAGTGGGGAGCCACAGTTTACCCCGGAAGTGGGGTGTTAACGAATAACTGTCACTGAGCAATGGACCAGGACACTGATCAGAAGGCTGGATGATTTTTCTCCAAGAAAAAAGGCTGGCTCCTCCTGCTTTGATTTGGGGAACCACTAAACCAGATTCCTCACCGCTGGGTCCAGACACCACCCCTCTGGGCTCTGCCTCTGCGGCCGACCCAGCCCTGCGCCCCGGCAGCGGCAGCGCTCAGGGCTGCTGGCCCCAGGCCTCCCGCGCCGCGTCCCTGTCCCTACCAGGTTCACCGGGTGCACGTAGCCGTTCTCGTAGCGGTCCTCCTGCAGCAGCTGGCGCAGGTGCGCGATGTAGCTGGAAGCCAGGCGCAGCGTGTCCAGTTTCGAAAGCTTGGTGTCGGGCGGCACCCAGGGCAGGCTGGTCTTGAGCCTGGAGAAGGCTTTGCTCAGCACGCGCATCCGGGCGCGCTCGCGGGCGTTGGCGGCGTTCCGCTGCGACTGCTTGCACTCCGCGGCTGAGCCCTTGGGCGGGAGCGGCTTTTTACCACCGCCGCTCGCACCGCCACCTGCGCCGTCACCTGCGCCGCCGCCGGCGCCAGCCACCCGGGGCCTCTTCCTCTTGCAGCCCCCCGGGACACCCGCGGCTCCCAAAGAGCGTGGCTCCTCTTCACCGTCGGGGTCCTCTTCCTCCGCGGAAGAGTTGTCGCTGGGCGAGGCGTAGCCGCGCTCGGTGCTGTGCAGAGGCGGCTTCTTGGAGATCGGGGCCGGGTAGACTCGCTGCAGCCCTCGCACCTCCATGTCTTCGGGGTCACTCACCGAGCCGGTGGACATCGCCTAGTCCCCGGCGCCCACGCGCGCCCGCCTTCCTCCGCCCCGGCCAGTCTCGACGTCTCCGGCTTCCGCTCCCGGGAAGAGGATGGGGCGTGGGAGAGCTCAGAGGAGTACCTGAGACCCGGGCCGGTGGCACTGAGGCTCCCCAGTGAGCTGGGCGCCTGAAGTCGGCGCGATTGGCCGCTGACCCTCCAACCTGGGGCTCTGAACTTGACTCGGGATCCAGAAGTGCCGACGCGAGCTGCGCCCTTTGACAGGACTATTTATCTGTACTCCTTGGGACAAACCACCCCGGGAAAGTAGAGGGGGTTTGAGAGGGGGACAAGAGGTGGGGCGGGGGCGTGGAAGGGGTGGGGATCGTTTTTCTAAGCCGAGCGGTCAGTGGGGCGGGGGCAAGGAATGTCTGCGCAAAGCCCAGACTTGGGCCTCTAGGCCCGACGACTGACTCTCAAAGTATCTGTGCTAAGTGAGATCTGGGGACAAAAAGGCAAAAGGACCTTGTTCCCACTCAATCTTTCCACCTGCAGCTGGTCTTAGTGGGCTCTTAAGAATCCGAGCGTACCTACCGCTGCTTCTCTCCCAGTTTGTTCCGCGGGAATGGTCGATCAAGTTCATCACTCAAGATGCATGTTTGCTTATCCAAGGCTTCTCAGAGGGCAGAGAAGGGGCAGAAAACAAGGAGCAGCTCCAACAACCTGTGAATCGCTCCGTGTATTTTTTTCTCCTCACCTTCAAGATAGCTTTATGATTCACACCGCGCTTTTTCTACTTTGGCTCGTTTTGTCTTCAAACAACATCTTCAGCTTACACATTATTAAGTCCATCTCGCGATGTCACTGGCATAACAAATAAATAGGACTCTGTTTAGCACAGCATTTCAGTATCCACAAGCCTCCTCATCCACGTTACAGAGATATTACTTTCCATAGTTGTAAGAGTTCCAAACTGTGTGATTTCGTTTTCCGCACCACGGTGCAATTGTGAACTACTTGAGTTGTAGGCGAAGGAACCCATCACCGTTTTAGGTGCCACATTGAAGAGCAAGTTCTTGCATGCAGAATAGTAAGTCGGCACAATTGCCTTGCCAAAATTAAAGAGGAAAGAAGAGGGGAAGAAAAAGAAAAAGAAAAGAAAGAAAAGAAAAGAAAGACGAAGCAGCACCTAGAATGTGTTGCATTTCAACTCAAAACAAAACACCCTGCCTTCCCCAACCCCAGAGGGAACAAAACAAGATTTCGGGCTCATTTCTGAGGTGGGAGGTAGTTAAAATGTGTGCTCAGGGGGGAAGGGCTTTGGTGAATCAGAGGTAGATGCGAGCCAGAGCCCCTGCTGTGTGCCAGTTTAAGAAACTGTGCCTTAAGGGGTTGAGCTGTGACTGCCCTGGCTGACAACGGGGAAACTGAGTTTCCTTCCCTGGCTGCTTAGTTGTCCCCCGGTCCTTCTCGTGGTTCACGGGTTCCCGATGAGGGTGGGACAAGCAGATTAAGCGGGAGGCAGAAGCTGCCCCGAATTCTAGTCTTCAAGGCAGCACAAAACCCGAGCCCCAGCCTGAAGTACGGTAACAGGTGGCTGGGGGGGGGGGGGGAGCTGATTTCAGCCCTCAGACGTCACTCCACCTTGTCTCCCAGGCCGTGCCTCCCCCTTAGGGATAGTTCACACACTCCCTCCCTCCTCCTTGCTCCCACTTCAGAAGTTTTCTTGTACATTTTGTCTTTGGTTGGGGGAGGGAGGGGGTAGGAGTGTTACTCATGGTGAGACAATTGAGTAAAAGGGTCCTCTGCCTTCAATATTTGGGGGCTGGGGAAATGCAGCTGTATTTAGCAGAAGGTGAAGGTGGAAAGTTTTTTTTTTTTTGAGTGTTTGAACTTAAACTTGGCTGTAGGCAAGCCTGTCCAGGCAAAAGAGGTGGGGTGGCGGTGGGTGGGGTGGGGGTGGGGTGCCCACAGAAAGATGTAAAGCAGAGGTGTTACCTATAGATGACTTGGAGCTATCACTATAAATACATACTCTCACACATTAGGGGCAAGCATATAGGTTTTAAAAATCTGGGTTGTTTATACAGGTGCAGAACAAAGCCTTTCTTTAGAGAAGATTAATGGTGGAAAGCACGCTGCATTTCTCTAAACACTTTCAAAAACGGTGGTGCCCAGCCTCGGTGCAGAGGACCAAGGCCAGTTTCTTGTCCCTGAAGAAACTGCCTGATCCTAGCAATTTGGGCTGATTTTCCAGAGCACTTCCCTTCTCCTCCTCCCCTCCACTCTTCCTCTTCGTCTGTCCTTTTCCTTTCCTTCTGTGATGTCTTGTGAATGAAGCCCTTATGGAGTCCGCTATACTTCCATGCCATTTCTTTTTCATTCTCCTTGTCCATCGTATTTCCAGTCTAGCTGTGGCTTCATTCCTCTGCTCGTTCTTCAAGCGGAACATGGAGGAGGTCAGTGGACCAACCGCCTTTCCATTTCACATTAGTCTGCAGCTGAAGTTTACTTGAACGTATTAGCAATATCTGACATTTGTCTCCTCTTCACACATTCACGGCATTTGACTTTTCCTTCTTGTAGACCACGAAACCCAGGGAGCATCACAGGGTGACTCCAACTCTTTTGAAAGCCCACCCCCTTTTCATTGTTTTAATGGTACCATACAGTGTAGGTGAATAATGAACCCTTTATTTTTGAGTTAATAAAGCACACTGCAATCAATTCCTATTTGCCTACACTTTAAGAACTTATAGATTTGTAGCAGGCATATGCTATGGTCTATTGTTTATATTTACAGTCTTGGCAATTTGAGCCATACTTGTTTTAATTGTGCAGTGGTGGGTGAGTGGGGTTGGTATTCCAATATAAAACAAACATTACCATATTTATTTGACTATATTGGCTCATTCTTAGTTTCCTGCTTTTTTCTTTTGGTAATTTCCATTTATCTATCTATCTATCTATCTATCTATCTATCTATCTATCTATCTATCTATGCATTCATTTGCCGAAGTCTTGCCATAGAGCCCTGGTTGACTTGATACGTTTTACATAGTCCAGGCAGTATAGCATGAAACTTAAAGGTTCTTATTAATAAAAACAAACCCGAAGCCAGGTATTGGGTTAAAGCTGGAAGATCAGAGAAGCAGAACTAGCCACAGCTTCCTCACCTCGCCAATTCCTCAGCTGATCCTATTTCCTCAGAATGGAAGCCTCTGAGTCCTCATCCAAATGGATCTCAGCTGAACTGCTGCTAGAAGCCCAAAAGCTTAACCAGGCCTAGTTCCTTGTCCTCACACCTTAAATACCTTTCTGCTTCCTGCCATCACTTCCTGGGATTAAAGGCGTGTGTCACCATTCCTGGCTGTTTCCAATGTGGCTTTGAACTCACAGAGATACAGATGGATCTCTGCCTCTGAAATGCTAGGATTAAAGGTGTGTGTGCCACAATTTTCTGGCCTCTATGTTTATCTAGTGGCTGTTCTGTCCTCTGACCCCAGATAAGTTTATTAGGATGCACAATATATTGGGGGACACAATATATCACCACAAGGCAGGACAATCTATTTTTTCTTTCTTCCTTTCTTTCTTTCTTTCTTTCTTTCTTTCTTTCTTTCTTTCTTTCTTTCTTTTTCTTTCTTTCTCTTTCTTTCTTTCTTTCTTT
>CABHPP010001607.1:75486-87776 GCA_902168425.1 Peromyscus attwateri | reverse complement strand
TCTTTCTTTCTTTCTCTCTCTCTCTCTCTCTCTCTCTCTTTCTTTCTTTCTTTCTTTTCCTTCTTTTTGTTTTTTGTTTTTCGAGACAGAGTTTCTCTGTGTGTAGTCCTGGCTGTCCTGGAACTTGCTCTGTAGACCAGGCTGGCCTCGAACTCACAGAGATCCACCTGCCTCTGCCTCTGGAGTGCTGGGATTAAAGGCATGCACCACCACGGCCTGGCTGGCAGACATCTTGCTGTCTTACCCCATCCCCCCTGGGGATTGCAGGCACACATCACTATACTCAGCTATTTTAAAATATGTATATGTAATTTTAAAGATAGAATTTATTTATTTATTTATGAAATGTGGGGTGGGGTGAGAGAGAATGCACATGGAATTGCATGTGCCAGACAAATGGTTTACCACTGGGCCATGCCCCCAGTTCCATGTTAACTTTTTGTGATAGAGAAGGACTTTCAAGAGCAACTGCCTAAGTGAGGACCCATACCCAGGAGAAGATCACTCCGTGCTAAGAGCAACTGCCCTTGTGAGAAGCAGTGCCCAGGAGATCACTAAGTGCTGATTTTTATCATTCCTCTAGAACCTTGTCTGGTCAACATACGAGGACAGTGCTAGCGGCTTTTCTTTTGACTTCACACTTGCTCTGGGCTATGGATGGCATCAAGATGTGCTACTGCTTTGAGGTTTACTGTCCCATCCCCAAACAAGTCCCATGGCTCTCATACGGGCTCTTACACAGGAAAAGGGGAAGGAGACTTCACTAGAGACTTTCTCCCCACACCAAATACTTTCACTACAAAAAGCAAAGCACTTCTTCAATTCTTACTTTAAAAGGGGGGACATGAAAAAGTGGAATAAAAGTCCTAAATGACTTACTGTCATGATAAAGGAGACTGAGGTGTTCAGGAAAGCAACTTGCTGAAGTAGAACACTGAGAAGTGCTTATTTTACAAAACATTTAAAATGCAGAGTTTTTGAAGGAAGATGATACCTGGCGTCACAAGTAAGGACCACAGAAAATAGACTCATTCATTGCCACCTTCCTCTAGCTCTGTAGTAAGGCCTTGGTGTGAACCACTGGAGATGAGTGGGCCATGTGGGGGCGGGGCTGGAGTCTCCTCTATTCTCTGTGGCCAAATGAAAATCATTTAGCATGTAATTATTGAAGAAACACTTGTGGGGAATGTATCTAGGTAGGCAGTCCCCTTCCTACATGAGTCTTAGAGATGTCTCTGTCCACAGCCTCCTGATGTCCAGTACTGTCCTATTGGCTGGGAGAATTCCACACACATTTGGAAAATTGTACCTTGGTCTAGAAAAGCAAACATTTTAGAGCAGCACTGCCAATAGTGACTGGTGGGTACTTGCATCATAGCTAGCTAAGTGCTTCAGGGACCAATATGCACTGAGTATTGAAGATGTAAATGAATAAAAGAATGTGAGATATCTCATTAACATGCCAAACAATGTGCATGTTTTGGATCCTCTGAATTAGATAAAATACACTAGAAAATTTCACCTTTTTAATTATAAAGGTTGTTGAAAATTTAAGAGTTATCTAAATATTTGATCAAATTTCTATTTCTTCTGGGGGACTCAGGTTGAGATTCACTATGCAGGGAGGAACTGAGCATCTGGTTTGCTATGGATTTGTAAAACTGACTCCTGGCTCCTGGGAGGGCACTTTCTGGGGGAAACCCCTGAGAGCAATGCACAGCACCGGCATCACATTGGTCTCACTTTTCTTGAGACCAATCACCATCTTGCATCTTATTACCATACCTAACCCTGAATGATTCCACAGCCTCAAGAGCAAGCAGACACTTCTGCTTGGGAATTAAAGAGCCCTTTGTTAAGAAACACACACACACACACACACACACACACACACACACACACACACACACCCCAGATGTAGGTTTGGGTTCATGATCCTCAAAGTCAGGGTTGCAGTGCCAGGTTAGGCTGTCTTGCTTTCTCAAGACAATACCTGCATGGGGGTACAATTCCCGAGATGAAGATGAAGGGTGGGGCGCAGCTGGCATCAGTCATGTGGTATTTCAGGCACTTACTGTACTGTTGTGCTGGTCTCCTGCCTGGCACAGGGTTAGGTTCGGGTCTCCGCAGGCATAGGTTCATTTTTGCAACTGTACTGGAAGCTATGAGCCCTCCTCCAGCTTGAAGTCACCCTTTCTTATGTCATTGCTCAAAGGGCTGCCTCACAAGGTCACCAGCCGTGAGCTCTGACAGGGGAATGGCTAAGTCAATGACATAATCAGTCTTCTCTTTCTGGTTTATTTACCTCAAAATTTACAGCAAGATCTTTGCTACTTCTCCATGTCCTGAATAGACTTCGTTTATCTAAATGCTAGTGCTTAGGCATAGAGGATGGCAGAGGCAGAAGAAAGGTAGGAAAGCTGAAGTTAAGAATAAAAAATTTAAATACTTAAAAAAAACCCCAAAGAATAAAAATGCATATGGAGACCATTACAGAAAGCCACAACTGGTCAAAATGCCAAAACCCACTGACCATGGGATGCCCTGACTGGTGTGCCTACAACCCAACCCTTATACCTAAGCTTAGGGAACATTATAGAAACATCATCTTACTTCATTATAGGAGCCAGAAGACCAGAACATCTGCCATATGATTGTGTCATGTGTGTATGACAAAGAAGAAACTGTACCCATGAGCTCTCAACAACATGGGTATCTAAACAAGACCTGAATAATGACAATACCAATTGACATCATCCCTGTGTGGATGGGGGGATTGCTCACGGTCCCAGAAGTGCTACAGTTAATGCCTGCTGAGAGAGGAGAATCTGCCTTCCCCAGGAATAGGCCCCTAACTGGTTATCTAATACTAAGTGGTCAGCACTAAAAACACCCACATGAGCAACATTAAATGGATTCAGCAGATTGCATTTTTATTTATTCATTTATTTGTAAGAATAATAGTTAAAGAAAAGGGGAGCATGCTAGGGCACATGGGAGGGTCTGAAAGGAGAGGGGGAAATTAAGTACATGTATACAAAAACAAAGAATAAAAAATGAGACCAGCCATGGTATTCCAACACTCAGGAGGTTGAGGCAGGAGGATCACAAGTTTAAGACAAGCCATGCTATATATAGTAAGACCCTGTCTTAAAATGAAAAGCCCAAACAAAGAAAAGAACCCTCAACAAAACGAAATAAATAAAAACAAAATAGGGGTGCATAGTTGGGGGTAAGGAGGTGTGACTCATGCCTGATTTTCTCTGCAACTTAGAATAGAAGGAAAACACCCTCATTGACTGTCTCCTTGGTTGACATGCCTAAATACTCAAGAAGTGGTGGAAACAGATTTTCTTTTAAAACAGTACCTTCCTGATTTTAGGGAGCTCCAAATTCTGTTAGGATGTTGTGTACTTCCTGCACTCACTCTGCCTACAGGATTAGCCTACCAAAGAAGCCTAGCTCCCTAGACTGTATGCCCCTGAAGTGAAGCCCCCCCCCCAAGCCTTTGTGCCTTTGGAACATCAATGATGATATGGGGGAATCCTGAAGGATGTGCTACCTTGTGACAGCTTTTGCCCCTGGGTCTGAGAACAATATTTTTTTCTGTTTCTTTTTCTTTCTTTCTCTCACTCTTTCTTTTCTTTCTCTCTCTCTCTTTCTTTCTTTCTTTCTTTCTTGACACTTTTGAAGAAGCCTTTAATTCTTAGGCAAAAGCTAAGAAAGTCCCATCTCTTGGGGACTTCCTCCTTTTTAAGTACTTTTGATTTTATTGATAATAATTGGAAGTGTGAAAATACTGTTACTGAACCATCTCTTGAAGTTGTAGCACAGGACTCTAGCATTCAGTGTGTGGTCTCAAGTCTTGCTTGATGTAATTGCGTGGTTACTTGGGCCCAAGATGGCTATCTGTGTTCAAGTTCAGTGACTGTAGGGAACTGTACAAGGTCAGTTACTACAGTCAGTCTTAACCTCATCTGTCCCACGATGGTCTCTCTTCTTTTGGCTCCTTTCCCATGTCTTAGCTATGTTCATAGGACTTGTACTTTAAAAGCCCTCTAACTCTATGGCTACCTTCTCCCATGGTTTATGCTCTACAGCAGTGATTCTCAACCAGTGGGTCATGACCCCTTTGGGGTTGCATGCTAGATAATTACATTGCAGTTCATAACAGTAGCAAAATCACAGTTATGAAGTAGCAACAAAATAATTTTATGGTTGGGGATGACCACAACATGAGGAACTGTATTAAAAGGTTGCAGCATTAGGAAGGTTGAGAATCACTGTTCTATAGAAAACCAAATAAAAACTAAAAAAGCTCCTAATGCCAGAAGGAAGTTCTCATGTAGTAGAACCTGGTGATGGCAGAGAACAGGAATTTAGTACCATCTCCCTAAAGTACTTTTCCCATAAAAGAGAGACTCACTCACTTATGAAGTTGACTTTTCTGTCCCTAATCCCCATCGCCCATCTAAAAGCAGTTCTCATAAATGATCATAATGGGGAGATGTTTGAGGAGATGAGCATAATGGCTTAAAGATAATTTTTTTTATTATTTTATACTGCTTCGTTCATTTAGCAGATTAGGGAAACAAACAAACAAGGATGTTGTGCTGTGTTTCTTTTTCAGTTTTACTCTCAGAGGAGAACTTGAGGCTGTTGTTGAAAACATAGATGAGGGAATCTTGTGCCATGTTTCGTGTTTCTGTCCTTTGGTTATCATGTCTTAACCATTTCCTTCAGGAAAGAGGGGACAGGGCTAAAACAAACAAGAAAACTAAATTGTAAGCTCAGTGGTGGCAGAGACTGTCTTGTGTCCCCAGTGTCCGACTGCTCATGAAAGGAGCTACCTACATATCAGATGGCTGAAAATGCAAACACATGAACATGGTGTCATGTGCAAATATTAGTTAACGGAAGACGCACTAAAGCCATTGCTTGTCCTTTGTCTAAACTGGGTTAATTTCTATATGCTCTATTCTTTTGCTGACACTTAGCTATAAGCACATGTCTCGTGAACTGGATGGGCTCCTGAAGAGCGTTTCTTGTTTATTTATCTATTTATTTCTTGTAGACAGTGTGCACCACCACAACAGCCACAACCTAAGTGATTAAGAATTACATTTATTGTTAAAGCTCAAAAAAACGACAACCCTATTTTCTTCTTATAAACATTAAACCAACCTTTAAATATCTTTTTCCTAGTTGAAAAACAATTCTGGATTTTCATAAAATTTCAGTGATGCCCAGACCTAGAATATCTCTTCTAAAAACTACTAGTGTAGATTAAGAAAAAAAGGGGGGTCAAATATAGAACCCTATAAAGTCCACACATTTAAGTGGTAAGAGAGGAGAGGGAAATTCAGAGGAAGGCAGGCAGTAATCAGATATGTGAAAGGCTAATCAAGAGAGTAAGTAGTGTTAGTGAAAGCGAGAGAGAGGGGGTTTCCGGAACTGGCAGGTGGGGAGGACTTCCGGTTGAAGTTTGGTGTGACTGCGCTGGAGAAGTTCCCTGTGCTCCAAACACGGCAATGAGTACCAAAAAGTAAAAATGGAAATTTAAAAAGGCGGCATGTCTAAAACTCAAATAAAAAAAAAAAATCTCTCTGGACCAATGGAGGAACAGAATGGGAATGTCTGTCCTTTGGGCGGGCTCCAGGCAGGACCACCCAGAAGCTGATGATCCTGTGAGTGGAGAGAGACTGGCTTGGGTCTCCAGGGAGGTAAGACACCATGGGGAAACAGGCCCAGGGAGCCAGCCCCACATGCTTCTCTGGGACTGGGCCCATTTAAATAAATATTTCTCTTAATTACAGGCTAGATTCTCCTGCTTTCCTGCCTTCCTGGTAACTTTTAGTTGAATGCTAGACAGTGAAACCTGCCTATTTCATCCTGGAGAATTTTGTATTCCCATGAATATTATTGATCTTTGTTGCAGGTGCAGATAAATTACTTGGAAATGGTATTATGTGTTTGGGATTTGTTTATATAATGCTGTATTTAGACAGATTTCTCTAGAGGAACACAGAATAAATAGAAGGAACATACAGTAAATATATACTATAAACAATATACATATAATAAATATATACATGCATATAATAAATATATGCTATATATTTATTAGATCAACTTAACACTCTGTGGGCTGGGTAGGCCAACAATAGCTGTCTTCACACCAGAGATGCCAGGGACTATGAGCTTCCCCATTCAAGATGCTGGTTACCCTATTCCCAACCTGAAGACCTGGAGGATTCCTGGAGAGCCAGTCACCTTCAGTCCATGCGGGACAGCTGGAGAAGCTGGGTTCTGATGTCATTGAGGGACAACATCAGCTTGGCCATGGCAGCAACAGAGTAGATGAACTTAGAAAAGGAGAGAAGAACTCTCCAGTGAGATGTAAAGATCCAAACAAAAACAAATGTCCCCCCTTGGATCTCCTTATAGCATGGCCAACAATGGAAGGTGCTGCCCCATTTAGGGTATATATTTCCCACATCAATTACTCTCATCAAGGAAACTCCCCCCAGAGGCTTGGCTCACAGCTGGTCCAGATGCATAGAAGGAATTAGAACAGAATTCATTTTAGGAATTCCCTACAACCATTCCAAGACTCCTTGAACAGTGACCCCAGCACCCTTTGAGTCATGAGATTTCTAAGTCTGGAAGGGTCAGGTGTTATTCCTGGCCTCTATGAGAACCTGGTATTGTTCCCTTCCATCCTTGTTCCCACCCACCCACCCCCCTCCAGCATCATTAAAGGCAATGGTTTTCATCATGGCATCCTCATGCATACAAGTCACTGTATTTTTATTACTTTGTCACCTTCCTCCTCCCTCCCTCCAGTTCCTTCCTCCCTTCCTTCCCTCAGATACTCCTCCTTTCTTCCTTCCTATTAAATTTTTTTACTATCCTCTCTATTTCCACCTCCTTTAAGATCTCTTTCTTTCCTTTTGTGAACCAATTTTTAATTCAATAGTGTACACACACACACACACACACACACACACACACACACACACACACAGATGTGATTTAAATCTAGACTCTGTTGATGAGAGAAAACATTTGATTTTGTCTTTCTGAGTCTGGCTTATTTTACTTAGTGTGATGATTTCAAGTTGCTTCCATTTTCCTAGTATCATGATTTTGTTTTCCTTTATGACTTCATAAAATTTCATTTTGTATGTATATAGCATTTCCTTTATTCATTTATCTGTTGATGGGCATGTAACCTGGTTCTATTTCTTAGCCATTGTGAGTAGTAGTACAGGTACAAATATAGATGTTCAAGTATGTTGCAATGTTAACTTAGAGTCCTTGGGATAAATCCAGAGTGGTATAGTTGGGTTTTATGGTAGCTCTATTTTCAATTTAAATTTTTTGAGTCATCTCTATTTCATTATAGCTTTAATTGACATTTTGTTAAAGATTAATAATGTCAATCATCTTTTCATGTGTTTCTTGGCCACTTGTATTATCTTCTAGGGAAAAATGTCCATTCCAGCATTTTACCCAATTTTGAATTGGTTGCTCATTCTTTATTAGTTTTACTTTCTAGAAGTTCTCTATTCTCTATACTCAACATTAATCAATGTTGAAACATCCTTTCATTCCAGGAGTAGACCTCAACTGGTCATGGTCTGAAATAGTATTGAATTTGGGTTGTTACCATTTTGTTGAAAATGTATGCAGCATTGTTCATAAGAGGTATTTATCCATAGTTTTTTCTTTAAGAAACACCTGTCTGGTTTGGAGTTAAAGTGATGCTTGTACCTCATTGGATGGAGGAGGAAGTTTTGCTTCTTCTTCATAAAACAGGAACCACAACAAAACAACAACTACTGCAGAAGGACTAGTGATCATCCTTCCATGTTTGACAATTCACCAGTGAGGCCTACAGATCCAGGTATATTTTAATCATCAACGTATTTTTCATAAGTTATAGATCTGTTCAGATACTCTGTTCCTTCATGATTTATGCTTGGTCATTTTGTATTTATAGGAATCTGTCTCACCTATGCATTCATAGGTGCATTTCAGGCATAGCATTTTTTCATGTACTCATAATTTATTTCCACAGAATCAATAGCAATACATACTTTCATTTCTAATTTTAGTCTTCTTCTTTTTCCATTATTCATGTAGCTTAGGTTATATCAATTTTGTTGATCTTTTCAAGGGACCAACTTTTGGTTACACCAGACCACTTACATTCATCCAACTCCCTGACTTGATCTGATAGCACCTTAACTATCTACCACATAAAATGTTGCATCTTCCCTAGCTCGCATCTCACCGATGTCGGTTGTTGAGGACACAAAATCACATCTTTATACCGTGCATCGCCCAGACCAAAACCTGAACTTTATTTTCTTTACCACTTTTCTGGTCCTGATTTCAATACTCTCCATCCTAATCTTTATTAATTCTTGCTCTGTTCATCATTTTGTTTCATTTGTGCTTCTAGTTCATTGAGTTGTGAAGTTAGGTGTTCTTTAAATTTGGTGTTTCTGGAGACTAAAATGGGACTGAGGTAATATTAGGCAAATGCTCTGCCATTGAGCCTCAGCCCTAACCATTTGTTTTTATGTGTCTATAGCAATAAATTTATGAATTAGCACTGATTTTACTGTCTCATAAGTTATGACATGTTGTGCTTTTATTTGTACCTATCTGCTAAGTATATTTTAATTTTCTTTTAAATTTTCTTCCTACTTTAATGAGTTGTTTAAAAATGTGTTTTTAAATTTCCACAACTTTGAGTTACTGATTTCTAACTTCATTCTTCTGTGGTTGAAGAAGATAATTTCTGTATTATGTATGTTTTTAAACACATTGAGACTTAATTTGATATATAAAGTACTCTGTACTACAAAGTGTCCTATGGATTCTTGAGAAGAACATATGTCTGTTGTTAGTAGAGTGTTCTATATATGTCTGTTAGATACTTGGCTTCTTGTCTTGCTAGGTCCTTATTTCCTATTGATCTTCAGGCATCAGACAGCCTGCCATTTTGCCAAGAGGCCATCCATCTATCTTGTGTAGAGTTCTGTTATCTGTTCATAGTACTGGCATAGCCAACAGTTATTTTAAAATTCTTCTTTCATTTCTGTATATGTCTTTGCATATTTTGATGATCTTTAATCGCAGAAATATTTTTTAATTATTACACCTATTACCTTTTACTAACATGCACAAACGTATAATATCCTTTGTCTCTTATTTCTTGTAAGCTATCTATCAATTTCTTTGTGTGTAAATTAAGCCTTTTGTAGAGGGCATAGACTTTGACTGCTGTTAAAAATATTCGTTTTTCTAATTTATTTATTTAATTTATTATTATTATTATTATTATTATTATTATTATTATTGGTTTTCTGAAACAGGGTTTCTGGCTGTCCTGTAACTCACTCTGTAGAACAGGCTGGCCTCAAACACAGTACCTGCCTCTGCTTCCCAAGTGCTGGGATTAAAGGCGTGCACCATCAGCACCCAGCCTAATTCATTTTCTTAACTGGGAGAATTTAATCCATTTCTATTTAAAGTAGTTACTACTGTGGAGAGGCTAGTGTAACTTTCCTAAGCTTTTTGGCCTTTCCTTCACTCCCTGCCTCACTGGCTTTCCCAGTAAGCCCCAAGTTCCCCCAGCTTTCTGACTTGAACTTACAGCATGTTAACTACCTTCATTTCAACGCCACGTAATATTTCATTTTTCCTTCTTCTAGTCTCACCATTTCAGTTGTGGATGACATAAAATTTCCTCTTTGTACACTACATAGCCCCAAACCTATCATGTTTTGAGATGCATCCATCTTTTATATTATATACAAAATTAAAAATGGGCATATAGACCAAGTCACAATAGTACTGGCTTTTAGGCAGACACTTATTTTTTAAAAATATTTTTTGCTTCTTAAAGTGGAAAATGAAGTGTGCAATTGCAAACCATTGCTATGTTAATAAATGGATTTTGTTAATACACGTGTATTGGTCTTTATAGAAATCCCCTCTCCTCGTGTGGCTTCTTCTCACCGAAGCATTCTTTTGCACATGCCATTGAGCATTTTTTCAGGGCAGGTCTGGTGGTGATGGACATGTCAGCTTCTGTTTATCTGGGTGTGTTTTAATTCCGCCTCACTTTCCAAGGGGCAGCTTTGTGAAATACAGACAACAAGCCCTTATTCAAGAGTCTCTCACTGAATCTTCATCCTCCAGAAACTCTTCTGCTCTTCTGCCCCTGCCTTCCCAGCACCAGGCTTACAGCAGATACAGCCACACCCGGCTTTTTTTTTTTTTTTGTGGGTTCTGAGGATCCAAACTAGGGTCCTCATGCTTGTGGGGCAACTTCCTTCCCCACTGAGCCATCTCCTCCGCCCATGAAGTAAACATTCTTAACAGTGCTCAAAATTGTTTTACTTTACTTTTCAAGTACCCTTTTTTTTTTCCTGATATTACCCTGTCTGCCACTGAATCCTGATGTACATTTTCACATCATAAAATCCAAACAGCAGGACATTCATCATGTGCTAATTTTCCTGTTCCCATGAAGCCAGGAGAATGCTGAGGAGCATCAGATAGTCCCATGTTCACCCACTCTTTGGGGTCTCAGCCTCCCTATTGCTCAAGAGTTAGGGCAGAGCTGGGGAGGTTTCTCTGTGGCAAAGTACTTGCCTCACAAGCATGAAGACTTGACTTTAGCCCCTGGAATCCACATGTCCCAGTTACTTTTTATTTTATTTTATTTTATTTTATTTTATTTTATTTTTTTGTCCACTCGACACAAGCTAGGGTGATCTGGGAAGAGAGAACCTCACCTGAGAGAACACATCCATAAGATTGGCCTGTAGGCAAGTCTGTGGGGCGCTTTTCTGGTTAATGATTGATGTGGGCAGGCCCAGCCCACTGTGGGTGGTGCTACCCCTGGATAGGCACCCTTAAAGTAAAAAGTACATAAGCTGACCAAGTTATGAGGATCAAGCCAAGTAGCAGTATTCCTCTGTGGTCTTTGCTTCAGTTCCTCCCTCCAGGTTCCTGCCTTAAGTTCCTGCCCTGACTTCCCTCAGTGATGGATTGTGATATGGAAGGAGAAGATGAAATAAACTCTTTCCTTAACAAGTTGATTTTCAGCCATTGCCTGTCACAGAAAGACAAAGCAAACTAGATTATCAAGTGAAAAATACCAGGTGTGGTGGTGCATTCGCAGTCCCAGCACTGATTGGCAGAGATTGGCAGATCCCTGGGGTGTAACTGGAGGTTTCTCCAGCCCCACCCAGCCCCATGGTCCCACAGCCGCTTATAAAATAATCACTGAGAGGCTTAATATTATTTACAAACTGTATGGCCTATGTGTCAGACTTCTTACTAGCTAGCTCTTATAACTTAACATGTAACTGTTAATTTATGTTTTTTCCACATGGCTGTGGCGTTATCAGTCTGCTGGCATGTTGCTCCTTGGGCGGGCTGGCATCTCTCCAGACTCCACCTTTCTCTTTCTTGTCTCTCTCCTTGGATTTCCCACCTGCCTCTAAGCTGCCTTGCCATAGGCCAAAGCAGCTTATTTATTAACCAGTGGGAACAACATACATTCACAGCATACAGAAAGACATCCCCCAGCACTGGGGCTTTCTGGTTAACTAGCCTAGACTAATCAATAAGTTCTAGACCAACGAGAAAGCCAGTCTCAAAGGAGGTAGGCAACGTTCCTGAGGATAGCACTTAATGTTGTTGTCTAGAGTGTATATGTGCACACACACACACACACACACACACACACACACACACACACTAACAAAAGAAAAAAAAAAAGAGTCAGTGGAGAATCCAGGAAGCAGCTCCCCATTAGGATTCAGCAATGCTCCCTCAGCACTGCTGTCCACTTCACCCTCCTGTGGAGGTAAGCCACGCTCTGTGCACTTCATTCTTGTCTCTCCCTCTTCCTCTGAAGCTTGTCTGTGGTTAGGCTTCCCATGGCAAAGGCTGAATCATTCCAGCAATAGAGTCTGGCCCAAGGACAGCTGGTCTGCAAAGACTTCAAGCTACTAGGAGGCACGGGCTTAACTGCTTGTGTCTGTGATCACAAGCTGCTATGCTTTAATCCCTTTGTAAAAGTTTCTAGGTGAATAAAAATAAATAAAACATGTTTAGTTTCTGTCTCGTACTTTTATCTTTGCAGTATCTTCCCAGACAACACAAATTTCCCACTGTGATTAAAAAAGAAAGAGAGAAAGAAAGAAAGAAAGAAAGAAAGAAAGAAAGAAAGAAAGAAAGAAAGAAAGAAAGGAAGGAAA
>CABHPP010001607.1:0-75386 GCA_902168425.1 Peromyscus attwateri | reverse complement strand
AAGGAAGGAAGGAAGGAAGGAAGGAAGGAAGGAAGGAAGAAAGAAAGAATAGACATTTTGGTATACCCAATCAATAAATGATGTGATGAACCCAATTATTTTCATTCTTTTAATGAGAAAATGTTAAACTAAAGAAGTGTAGTAATTAATTCCTTCGTTGCCAATTTTATAGTATTTCACAACTCTCCTATTTTTTTCTGTATCCTGCCCATGAACCATGTATTACAGAAGTAGATTTATTTGTATTGCCTCTTATTTCATCCACAAACACAAGGTGATTTAGATGTCACACAAAATACTCAGTACCATTTCTGCTCCCTTTTTTTTTTGTCTTTGTCTCTCACAAACACTTGGATGGAAAAGAAAACTACCTAGAAGAAAGCAATGCTAAGTGAAATAGTTCCCCTCATCTCTCAGCGTGAGTCAGGGAAGGGTAGAGTGTGTACAGAATGGCTGCGGGGGTTTTTCTCTCTCCTCTCCTAGCTTCTGCTGACCTTGCAGAAACACATTCAGATACTGATTTGCGACACTAAGATTTGGGGAACATTTTACTCTTTAAGATTCCCATCTCTGTATCAGATACATGCCACATAACCTTTACAGAAATATCCCAGGAACTTGTTTTGCATAGTTCATAATTTCCTGGCTAAGCATTGAAGGCATAGACAGTGACAAGGTGGCTTATTTAATGCCTGCCATCTTATTTTCTCTTTGGACACAGGGAGGCATTTTTGACATGTAGCTTGATACTCTCTGCTATGTGGGAAAGAGTGGGAACACTGACAGCTGCCCAGAACTGCTGTAGGAGTGGACAGCTGGATGCAGGTGCATGGACTGTCTCAATTTGACAGGCTTTAAGGCTTGCATTATCTGAAATGATATCCAATATCCCGCCCAATGAGGTACTTAGAAACAACAGAAGTAGCGTGGTTATGTATACATGTATTCACCAGTGCATACAACTCCATAATCATCACTCACACTGACATGGATGAAACACCTGCCATGTGTTATTGTGTGATCTTACTGATCAACAGTGTTGTGGCAGCTTAGAAATCATGCCTTGGGCATTGTGATCCTGGATTTCTCAGTTTTCTTTTTGCCTGGCTGTCCTCTGTCCACATAAAGATGAGAATGCTTGCATTCCCATGGTTTGTTGAGGAAGTGGCAGTTACAGGTAGTACCTGCTGGACGAATTGCTCTGGTTATTGTTTGAAGCTGAAGGATGTGAGTGTCTCCGGTTTTGAGGGTATATTCTCAGGGAGTACTGACCTGTCACTCAACTCTCTGTCTACCAACTGGATTACGGACAAATCACCTGCCCTTTCTGAAGTCCCTTTTCTCAGCAGCCACTGAAATTAAGCCTTGCCCTGGAAGTTGTCACAAGCTAGTTTTGAGATTGAAATGACATGAAGACTTTGGAAATAAATACAATGACTGCTCAAAGGCAAAAGGAACTCTCAGGTTCCAACTTGGAGACAGAAGAATAGAGGTGTAATTTTTATTAGGAAAATGAATAACCAGTAAGATTCAGGGATCTGAGAATGTAGATTGGAGCATGTGGCTTGGGTTTGAGGCCCCAGGCTAGTTCCTTCTTTGTGGTTCAAATATAATCTCTGTATTTTCAAAGTGGCCCAGGTCTCCTGGCTAGCCCTCTTGCTGTCCTACAGAAAGTTCAAGGACTACTTCAGAGAGGCAGGAAGAACTGGAACATAGAGAGATCAGCAAACATCCCATTGAAGGCATAAGACCCTACCTTACCAGATGGCTTCAGACACTAGGAAATAGAGGGGCTCATGCCAGGGTGCAAGACTGAACTTCCTGCATGACCACAACCATCACAAAGAACTAGATGTCAGGGAATGGTGACCTGAACTCTATCAGCTAGGGAAATAAGCTCTAGTGAAAGTCGGGGTTTTTCCTACCCTTACTATAGAGAAGAGAGTATGAGATGGGGGATTGACTTCATTCCTCTCCTTAGTGAGGAAGAGATTAGAAGTTTCTCCTTCTGTGTGGATTTATGAGACAAACAAGTCCCTCTTATTCCACATCCACAGGGAGGCAAACAAATGGATTTAGACTCTGCCTTCATACTGTTTGTCTCAATAGAAAGTAAACCCTTGATTATATAAGCATGCTCAGAAGTTCTCTTGTAGGAAGAAGGGGCCTGCCTCCACTGGGTGATGTCAGCCGGCTAGTTCTCAGGGGAGGAAGTCCAGAAAGCAGTCACTAGTGAGGTCAGGCTTCAGTGGGCTAGCTGCTAGAAAGCTAAGTATGGGCTCTGTGTACCCCAGGGGCAGAGGAGCGTGCTCTGAGAGCAGATAGTGAGCAGGACAAGTGTTATGGAAAAGGAGTGTAGGTCAGCTCATATGTAAATTACTTTATATATTCAATTATAGTTGTAACTATTTTGGATAATCAAGACAAAATCAAATAGTAAACATGACTGTAACTGAGCAAAACAGAGGTAAGATGCTGAGCATGGTTGAGCATAGCTTGTAGTCCATGGACTTGGTTGGGGGATGATGCAGGTAGGTTGGGGTCCAAGGCTACAAGGACAGCATGGATTACCTGTGATGTCTTATCTCAAAAAAGAAAAGAAGTCATACATATTTTTTTCCTCACTGTCCTTTGAAGGCTCAGTAACTTTTCACCACTTTTGGTTCAAACAATAGTCAGAGACCAACCTGGGAAGCACCACTTTGTCTGCTAAAGATGGAGCTTGACCACTTCCATTGCCCTGGGGTGATCTCACTCAGTCCTGAACAGGCAGAACATTTCATTCCCCTGACCATGGGAACAGTCCCAGGGAAGGGTATGTGACCTAACCCAAGCAAATGACACCTCTTCCCAGCCCCTTGGATCTCATGAAGGACATTAGAAAACCTAGCGGGAGCTCAACAAGCCATCTCTCACTGATGGTGACCTCTGAGATCACAGTCAGCCTCAGAATTCCTCAGTATTGTCATCTGTGCAAGCAGGTGGCTTCTCATTTTTATGCACTCCCTTCTTCCTGAGTCCCAAACCCTCCTCCATTTATGTCTTAGGTCATTCAAATCAGAGCACATTGGCAGTCCATCCTGGCTGCCAGTGATGGAAATAAATTTTATAGTTATAACATAATGGGAAAGCACAAGAGCTGTGCATAATAGTCATGCTTGGAATTGCTAGACTCTGGAAACCATTGCTGCTCTATCCACAGCCAAGCCTGTGGCTTTGCACTTGGCATAGGGATTCCTAAATGCTACTGCTGACAGTTGTGTTCGTGTCTTGTTGTTAATGACTTGGGCAACTTCTGTCGTAGCGCTTCCTACTTTGCTCTGTGGTGTGTGTGGGTCTTGCTGCCTTTCACTAGTGGCACGACAAAAACAATGACTTTCAGGGGCTTCTCATTTAAAGCTCTGTAAAATGGACACCCCTTTGTGTCCCTTGTTGTTAGTTGTTTTCATGTTTGAAAAGTCTTGTGTTGCAATATTGAGGCAATCTGGAATGTAGGCTTGCAAATCCTGCCCTGAGCAGCAGCCAGCTGGAGCTGTGCACAGATATCTTGCTCCACCACTGTGGGAAAATAGAAACCTTTTGCACTGCTAATGACCCCATAGGTTCAGAGAAATGTGCTTAGTCCCAGCTAATGAAGTCTCCACTGGACTTCTTTTAAGGGTTTTTGTTGTTGTTGTTGTTTTTAACTTAGATGTTTGGGAGACACAGGAAAAAGATGACATTATTATTATTATTATTATTATTATTATTATTATTATTATTACTTTAAAAGGTGGTGACAAAACTAATTAAGTCCAAGGTAATGGGTGTCTCATTTGTCTCTTTTCAGATTTTAAACCAGTGATGTGGAGTAGCTCAGTGGTAGAGCACTTGTCTAGTATGCATGAGGCCCTGGGTTCAAGTCCAAACACTGAGACCACAGATGAATGTAGATGAATTTACACAAGGACATTGACTTAAGAAAGCATGTGCTATGTTGAAATTTATATTTACTTAGTAACTCATATTATCACGTTTTTCTGATAATTCAAGAATTAAACTAAATCTATTTGAAGGCAAAAATAAACCCACATTTGTCCCATTATGGTACAACTATCAAATGTATTGTCATCACAGGAAGCCAAGATATCCTGCCAATGTGTTAGGATTAGAATATGCCATGATCCACAGTCACTGTGAATCCATACTAAGCATGTTTACTCCAATCCATTGAATGAATTCTCATATTCTCATACATGGAATTACTCAGTGGATAGTATTTGTACATTGCCTTGGATCCCTCCAAAATATACACATTGCTCCCCAAATTCAAGTGTATGTGTTAAATAACTCTTATAGTATATGCATGAAATAGTTTCCTTCATAATTACTTTAAAACAATGTAATTATCAAATATTTCATGAGTCCCATTATGGAAATGCCTCTTCCTTTCTACACTATGAACATTCATATATATATATATATATATATATATATATATATATATATATATAGAACATTATTTTTTATTTGTCCTCTTGGAAAATGTATTTTTATTACATTTAAAAATGTATAGGTGTGTGTATGTGCCATTGCACATGTGTGGAGAATCAGTTCTCTCCTTCTACTGTGTGAGTCTTGGGTTCTCTACTTCTATCATGTGGGTCCTGGACAAAAAACTCAGGTTGCCAGGGTTGGTGGCAAGGGCCTTTACCCATGGAGCCCTCTCACCTTCCCACTTACCTTTGAGTACATTTTATCCTACAGACATAGTATTTTCCTCCCAATGTACAGTCATAAGGAAGAAAAGCAAAGAATTGGCTGAGGAAATCCATGGCACTTTATAAGATGAGATGCTATATACAATATCATAATGTACGTGCTTGTCACTTTCTTAGTGAGGAACAATAGCAAATCTGGAAAACACCTGCCCTGAAAAAGAGCCCCAACTGTGTTTAAGTTAAGAATGTTTTGAGCTGCTGCTGCTGAACAGCTGTGTGCATCGTATTGTAGTATGGGATGTCTCTGCTGCAAGAAACCAATCTTCTCATGCTCAACTGCAAGTTGTCTTGCAGGGGCTCCCTGCAGGCACAGTTCACAGCATGGAAAAGCCACGGTTGGAATGAAGAACACAGATCACTAGCAGTGAGTCTTCGACACTGCTGCTCAGTTCCCTGAGATCATTTTGACTGGGATGAAAACCACAGAACTGATGGTTTTGTCACTTTGGGCCATCATCAAAAAAGACATCTGCAATATGAAAAGAAAACCTGAAAGTGACCACTCCTTTGTTAAGCTGACCTTTCAAAATGTGAGGGTGTTTTGACTGTACAATTAAAATGCATTCTTTAAATCTCATCAGCACAGCAGAGGTAGGGAGTTTATCAACATCCATCTGCATCCATGGACAAGGGTACCCATCCTTTCTTAGCTAGGCAGTTTATCAACATCTGCATCCATGGACAAGCGTACCCGTCCTTTCTTAGCAACAAGGGAGAGATATTTCGAAAAGGAAGGATGTTTTAGAAGGAAACAGAAACAGTTCTGGTATCAACTTATGTTCTGTGTTGATCTCTCTAACTTGTCCAAATTGTTAAGCTGGTCTGAAAATTAAATGAGGATGTTCATTTTTATTTTTTTTTCTCTAAAAACAGGACCAGATCTCAAGTAGATTAACTACTTTTGCACTTGTATTAAATGTTGTCATTAAAGTTTTAATTTCTAATCTTTTGAAAAACATGGAGTTTGGCAAGAAGTTCGGATTTCTTTCCTGGCTAAGAAGATAAATTTGGTCACGGAAAAGAATTCATTTCCGGATTATCTCAGATATTCGTCATCATCTTTTTAAAAAATTCAGTGTCAGTCCATGATTAACACAGAGTGTGAAAATTTTCATTCAAGAATGACCTTATCCAAGACATTATCTAATAAAACAGCTGGTACCCTTGTTCAGACTTATCCTGAACTGCAAAAAAAGTTTGCAGTTCTCACAGAACTTTGATTTGCTATTGGTATAAAGAGAGAATCTGAATTATTTGTTTCAGTCATTTACTGATCATCTGTCGGTGTCAGTGATGAAATACTTCACATAAGGCATAGTCAGCCTTTCCAGTGACCAGCTGATTTTTAAGTTACATGCTTGGTTTAATGTCAAACATTTTTGAACTATCTAAATGTATCTAAACCACAAAGCTCATGATTTTATTTATCTCTGTCTGCCTAGATATTTCCATTTGTTTGCTCAAAGCATAGACAGATTTGAATTGATAATCCTGTTAGTTCCAGAAAATAATACAAGAAATGTATAAAAACACAGAGCTCAGTCTGCTGGTAGGTGGTGAACATTTCTAACTCTGAACAGAATCATATACTGTTTACAGTTGTCTCTCATGAGCAGGTGTATTGTGGGAAAGTAACTTGCCACCAAAGTCACACAAGTCCCTTGCCTCTGCTGGTCACATAGTGAGAAATTAACAATGCCATATTTGCTTTCTGTCTAATATTTCTCATATTTCTTATTCTCATTCTGCAGGAATGCATGCTAATCTGAGGACATACTCTTAGGCCCTCATTAAACCTCATGCTCTACAATGATTCACAGGAGCACTCAAACTTGGCTGGTTTCATGTGTTCCAAGTCAGCTTTCACTAAGGCAGGCATCATCCTTGAACTTGTCATCTGCTGAGTTATTGAGTTCCCTGCGTCACTCAATGGCATGATCTGAGGAATGTGGCTGCTTGCTGTTTCTGTCTCAACTTTGAGCACATGTCTCTGTATCTCATGTTCAGCTTTAAGATCATCTCAATCATAAATGATCCAGCTTAGGAGAAAGTAAATCACTAAGGGAGCTACCAAAGTCATACATGAAAACACTGTTTACTTCTGAAAATGCAGTGTTGTTGAATGGAACCTTCCTCATGAAGACAGGCTTTAACTCTCTAACATGCACAACTCATCTCTGACATGGAAACTGTTTCAAGCAAACCAGTCTTTTGGTTCTAAGAGGCATTTTTATTTGCTGAAGTTATAGTCAAGATGGTATTTTGATAGAAAATTAGTTATTTTTTATTCGTTGTCTATGTGTGTATGTACATATGTATGTGTGAGCACACATCCACACACATAAACAGGTACACACATGCCACACATGCTTTGTGAGGTTAGAGGACAACTTACATGAATCAGTTCACTCTTACAACCATGTGGTCCCAGGTTGCTAGGCTTAGGGGTAGGTGCTTTTATCTGCTGAGCCAATTTGCTGGTGGAGTTATTGTTACTTTGAATTTAAAACGGGATCCTGATGTGTAATATTATAACTATAAAAAGTCTAGTTTTCATATGTTAATGTAACATCACCCAGTTTTCTTCTAAAAATACACATATGAAAATGTCATACTGAGATTCATTCTGTATAATTAATTCACACCAATAAAAAACTTTAAAATAGAAGTTTGTGAATCTTTCTGAGGCTGCCAGCATACTGAGAATACAGGGTAAACAGCTCTAGGTAGAGTCAAGGTTTGTGAAGGAGAGGTGCCCAAAGCCCATGCACCAGTGAGAAAGGGGACTTGGAGATTTCTAATGAATTTCTATGGGCTGAATGTAGCCTTAAAGTTGTTAAGGACTGACTGTATAGGTGTGTGTGTGTGTGTGTGTGTGTGTAGAATGTTCATTCTTACAGGACTTTACCATAGGAACGCAAGTAGATCCTGAAAGTACATACTTGGGAGAATCCAAACAAAATGTTCCTGAGATACCAACTGGATCTAAGACCTAAAGGCACTGCTGTAGCACTGCCACCCTCAGAACATCAGGTGCTCACACTAACAACTAATGAATAAATGTAAAATGGATTTTTTAAATTTAGTTGCTCTAAAATATAACTGATGGATGAAGAATTGTGTCAACATATTTCTATCATTAATAAAAGTGCAGTTGATGTTTGATGGATAGACACAGGAGCCAGAGAGCTAGGGACTGAAATGTTTGTCAATTGCTACCATATTATTTAATGACACACATAATCATTTCTAAGTTCAGTGTTAACAAAGAGGTATAAATCCTCTTTGAAGAAAGCAGGATCACTGCTGTGTCTTCCCTTCCTGTTCCTAAATCAGTATCGTTGCTAACTTTTGCTAGGAGCAGGCTTGCAAGGAGTCACACTGCAGTTGAACTGCAGCCAAGACTTTTAGTAAAAGACATCCAGAGGGACTGAGGGTGGAGGGTGGCTCATCCATTGAAAATTACTCTACATAACTACAATGCAATAATAGTAAAGAGACATGATAATGGCATCAGAGAATAGAAAGACTGGTTCAGGTGCCTACCAAGACTTGAGAACCATTAGCTCCTAGTTGCAAAAGCATTGGAACTTGGGTTGTTTCTAGGTGAGAGTCTACCAGGGATGCATGGATTTCTGTGATCCTTCTGAGATGATTAAGCAGATAACTTTCATTGGATGAGTAGGGAAAGGCTGAAGTCATCACTGCAGATGCTTAAATCAATTATTTTAATTCTTCAGCTGCTAGTTGTTCAAAACAAAGCTGAAAGATAAGCAATTTTGTAGCTGGAAGTTTCTCTGGTCCTTCCCCAACCTCGGTTAGGATGAATCTCGCCCATCCACGTCCCGTAGCCCCTTGGTCCCAAGTTTCTCCTTGGGCAGCGGGCTGGTATCTCCCCCAGCTCCACCCTTCTTTGTCTCATCTTCAGTTGGAATGTACCACCTAACCTTATCCTGCCCTGCTATAGGCCAATGCAGATTTATTAATCAACCAATCAGAGCAACACATATTCACAGCATACAGAAAGACATCCCACTGCACTTAGAAGATACAGAATCATTAAATGTTCAGCTAAAGTTAGAGAAGGTAGGAAGTGGGCAAAAGGGCAAACAGAACAAATGGAAACGATCTACTAATGGGGCATACTTAAATTCAGCTGTAAAACTTGTTTAAGATTCTAAACAAGTCAGTGAAAGACAGGAATTGTTAGACTTGGTATTTAAAGAAGACTTGGTCACCTGCTATGAGAGCCATTTTAAATATGAAGACACAGGTTAAAAGTAAGGGGTGGTAACGATAGTCCATGAAACTACCAAACACCCCTTCTCCTTCTTTGAAAACTCCAGAGTAGCCACATTAAGGTCAGTGAAAGTAGGGGTGCTGAAGAGAAACATTAACAGAAATAAAATGAGACACGACATAATGACGACTAAGTTTTTTATGTGAGCACAGCAGTCCAAAGGTCTATACACTTAATAGCAAAGCTTCAAAATAGACAGCAAAGAAAAACCTACAATCATCATTCATGGCTTCACTGAGTCAATGGCATTGTTGGGAGGTCGTGGAAGCTTTAAGAAGTGGAGCTCACTGGAGGAATTCTGGTCATATGATGTGATAGCTATTCTTGGTGTCAACTTGACTACATCTGGAATTAACTAAAACCTGAGCAGATGGGTACACCGGTGACAGTTTCTTTTTCTTAATTAAATAATTTGACGTGGGAAGACCCACTTTTAATCCAGATCTTCTGAGGTGGGAAGATCCACCTTCAATCTAGGACACATCTTTTGCCTGACAGCCCATAATAAAGAAGAGGGAAGGACGCTTACACTCTTTGCCTGCTTGCTCTCACTGCAAGTCCATTCCTTTATGAGCATTTGGGCCTACTTCTTCAGGATTCCAGAGTATACCAAAGACCAGCTGAGACATTCAGCATCGTATATTGAACAACTTCTGCATTCTTGGACCTCCCCTTTGTAGGCAGCCATTGTTGGAGTAGCTAGATCACAGTCTGTAAGTCATTTTAAAATCCTTCCCCTTCTCTCTCTCCCTCACTCCTCTGTGTGTGTATTCATTATATAATTTCTGTTCCTCTAGAGAACACTGACTAATACATATGGGGACATACTTTTGAAGAGAATATGAGGACCCTGAGTCCTCTTTGCTTTGCTTCCTCTGTAATGTGCGCCCCACCATGATATGCTTGCCTTGCCAGAGGCCCAAGAGCAGCAGGGCACCTGACCATGAAGTAAAACCTTCAAAACTACAAACCAAACTAATAATTCTCTGCTTCTAAGTTGACTTTTTTCTCAGGTATTTGTTACAGTGATGGACGACTAATGCAATAACAAATGTAACTGATCTGCCTGTGTGCAGCAAAACCTTCTATTGCTCTTCTACTTTCTTCTTCATATGGCCTCTCGTCCCTCTGATTTTCTTGCCTTCTTATGGACTGTTTAACTATTTTAAAGAACTCCATCTTACTTAAAGTGCTTCCGAGTGTTTCTCTTGCAGTCTTTTATATTGCTCACCCGGACCGTAATACTATAAACACATGACTTATAACAACAACTTAGTAGTCAACAGCTTTGAAAGGATGTGGACTTGGTTTACATCCATTCCCCTTCCCCACTTTGAAGCACCATTGTCTTGAGTAGGAGCAGTAATGTAATTCTTGCTGCGATTCCATGTGATTTATCAACTCTTGCAGACAAGCCCAGGCTGCTGGCTCTGCCCATATTCCTGATGCTTGTTACTCTTTCTGTCCTTGTGCTCCAAGATCCCTTCTTCACTATTTTCATCTTTAGGAAATATTTAAGGAATGTTAGCTAGTAATGAAATATTTTCTATTCCTTTGTCTTCACTACTTGTATTTCCCCATCATCAGAGCAGGATAGTTTAATCAGATATAGGCACAGCACCTAACGACTCTCCCTGCACCTCTATTACTCCTGATGCCTGTGGCTTTAGCTCACTCATTTCCTGGTTTTCAAGTTACTGTTTTCCTCAGATAAAGGCAGACTTCTATGGTTAATTTCAAACTTTTTATTTGAAATTTCCCTCAATTTTCAGAGGTTAAGTATGAGAAGCTTCCAATGTGGGTATCTTTGAGCTTATCTTGTTGGCCATTGTTCTGTTTCTCTAAAATTTTGTAAAATCTAATAACAGTTTAGCTATTCTCTCTTCAAAGATTCTTTTAGCCACACTTTATAATTCCTTTTTTTTCTGACTATAATAGAATGAACATCAGATTATAAAAATTGTTGCACCCCTGTCCGAGGCTCTGCTGACTTTTCCTCTGCCTATTTTCTCTCTGTTGCTCGACTGGCTTGAATTGTGGCATCTTGCTTTCAGGGTTTCTGGGTCCGTTATTTCAGTTCTAGCAGTGAAATGCTGAATTCGTTTCCTTGACTTATTACTGGGACAGACACCAGACAAAAGCAACTAAAGAGAGGAAGGGTTTCTCCTGTTCACAGGTCTTGTGGGAGAAGGAGATGTTCACAGAGCAGGAGACCAGCTTGTCTCAGTGCATCCACGGGCAGAGTGAGGAGACCAGCTTATCTCAGTGCATCCACAGGCAGAGTGAGGAGACCAGCTTGTGTCAGTGCATCCACAGTAGGAGGCAGAGTGATGAGACCAGCTTGTCTCAGTGCATCCACGGGCAGAGTGATGAATGCTTCTGTCCTGTTTGCTTTCTCCTTTTCATTCGGTCAGGCCTTCAGCCAATCGTGCTTCCCACAGTTAAGGTGGGTCTTCCCACCTCAGTGAACCCCTTTAGATAATGCCTCACAGGCCTGCCTGGAGGTTGGTCTCCTAGGTGATTCTAAATCTTGTCTAAAGTCCAATTTAACACTCAAAGTGGACCATCAGAGATATCAAAAATTATTTTTTTTCTTTTAAACTTTGCTACATTAATTTTATTTCAAAATTTCCATTTGGTTTTTCATTTTAATTTTGCTGATGTTTTCTAAGAGAAGTTGTAATTGATTATTAAATTATCTCGACACCTGATTCACCTTGCTACTTGTATTGACTGATTGGAATTTTACATTCAGACTAGCTTTCCCTCTTCTTGGTATGATGTATGATATTTTATTGCATCTTTGCTCTTATTGTGTCTTTTATTTTAGCAGGCATTCTGTCTGGCTTAGCGGGCAGCTCCGGGTCTTCTTTTGCATCTGGGCAGTATTTAACTTGAGAATTTTTGTAGTGCTTCTCTTTGTTCGGCCTCTTTTGTTTGGTGCTCTAGGGGCTCCCATTGCTTCCTGTTTGCCTGTGAAGACTGAAGTGGCTTCTCCAAGACAAGGCCTTTCACTGCCTCTTATTCAGAAGAGGCACTTCTCAAGTGTCTCTGTGTAGGGGATATGTAGAGGTACTCTGCTTTCAGGCCCATCGAGGCTTCTCAAAGTCAAGCACAAGTGGCTGCATTCCATAGGCTGATAGCACTTGCCTGTCCTGATGTATCTGGGAAGAGGATAGCATCTTCTTAGGTCACTGGAGAGGAGAGGATTCTTCTGGCCACCTGCCTCCACAGAGCCCACAAGCAATCATACTGTTTGTATCACCTCCTGCTGTCAGAAGTAGCTGCTGTCCCAGAAGAAGAATTCATCTGAACGATGCAGCCTTCTCTTCCTAGACTGGGAGATGCAGAGTCTGGGTTACCTGCTTCTTCAGGATAGTGATACTGGGGTCCCAATCCACTGTTGGGTTTACTTGCAACCATCCAAAGCTTTTCTTTGATTGTCTCCTGTGCTGTTTCCATAGTTTATATTTGTGCTTGGCTAAGGGAAATAAGAGAAATGGATCTGTTCCATCCTTTCTGAGCAAGAAATCCTGTTTTGGAACGGATTCAATACAGAGTCAATGTTAACTGCCCCATATATCACATTTTTCCTTTAAATGCTGTCCCTTTATTCATATGCAAATTAATTAAACTTCTCTCAAGAATTTTTTAGAATCAGTACGGATGGATGGGAAAAATATTTGGATACTGGAACTTCCTCCTTGTTTAATCCACACGGCCATCAAGTGACAAGCACAGCAGAGAAAAGAGAACTTATCAATATTGCGTGCAGAATACTTTTAAGCTATGTGCATAAAACATACCCTTATGAATCTATGGAAGGAATTCTCACCAGATCTGAACCAAGTTTTCTGGCTTGGAAACTATGACAACTGTAACTTTAGTGCATGCAGTGGCCATGAAATTAAAGTAGTCAAAGAGACAGCGCTGCCTGGGGAAGTTCAGCACTGCTTCACGTCACTTGTGTTTGTTTGGGGGCGTGTTGCTGTTATACTATGTCCATGTGCCTCGTGTGGTGGGACATCTCTCATTCCCCACTTTCCTTCTTTCTGACTTTCATTCTGAGAATGGCCCCTCCTTCACTTTGTAGAGTCTCTTCACGTAGGATGTTGTGGAGTATGTTTCTATTTCCTTGATGAATATTTATTCTTCTGAACTTTGTACAAGGTCAAGTAGGAGGCATGGGAGAAATGACTTGTGGTATTTTATTGCAGGACAGTATTCTAAACACTCTCTGGGCAATGGCTTCTCTGCCTTAGAAACTCTGTCCACAGTTTCTTCTTACTGTAGTTCTCCCATGGTCTTCTATGAGGTACGTGAGACATGGAATGTGCTTTGCCAAAAAGGACTTTTCTTCCACTTCTCCAGGTATTGTTGGTTGCAACATAATGTTCTGGTTGATCTGATTTGCTTCTTACAGTCCAAATGATTGCTTTTAATTATCTGCAGTACAATATTCAACATATATGTATGTAAGCACATACAACTATGAAATAAAAAGAAACAGTATTTAAGTATAAAAGAAAAGTTAGTTGAGTTCATGGGAAGAACAATTACATTTAAGCACTGATGAGGGGAAAGGGGAAAAGCTGTGTAGAGAACACAGAATTTGAATTGGACCTTAAATAGTAAGAGCACTTGAAAAAAATCGTAAGCCAAATTGAATAATAAGTTTACAAATTTCTACTTCATGCTTATCCAAACAGACCTTTAGCTTTGCATAATATTTTTAAGATATCCTCCACATTTTCAGGACATTGTCATGAATCTTACATAGAGTCTGGTCTATCAGTCTGGCTGCTTTAGATTGGGTGAATGTGTACCCCTCTCTATCCAGGGGGAGAGAGATGGTAATTGAGTTGGGACTAGTGTTCAGTGCCCAAGGAAGAGAACACACGAAGTCTTTTATGTGACAATGCTCACTGCTATTTTTTAAAAACTGTTTCTAGTCCTTAAAGAAATATATATATTGTAATTACAAAGCAATACTGATATATATTCTTAAGTGAGTCCATTTGGTTTTGTTGTGGGGAACTGCAGGACCCCCAGGGGCCCTGCCCACCCTGCTGTGATCATGGGTGGTAAGGAGCGGTGTCAATGAAAGGAACATAAAGTAAACTTGTAAAGAGCTTCTTCACGTGTTGCAGACATAATTTAGCATGTTTATTATAACTGTTGGCGCTGAGAATGGATTCGTATGTAGAATGTTATGACCTCACTGCGTATTATATTTCACTTAGTTCTGGAAACAGTGAACTCTATATCAAGTCATAAATTACACAAGAAAGATAAAAGAAACATCTGAAATATAGCTCATATATCAAAGAGAAAAGCATTTTAACTTATTAAGGAATTAATTTGTGACCTTGTTGAGATGAACAATATGAGTCAAAAAGATGATGATTGATTCTGGAAATGTCACAGCACAGATTTTAGCATCATAATAAATATGTCATTCCTATTTTAAAGAACATAAATAATGTACATGCACATTTTAGCAAATAGTCAGTGAAATGTGGCTATTTCCCACAATGAGCTTATGAAATCATTACCAGTGTTTCCAGTTTCTATTTTCCTGCTTTTGTCTTCTTCTCTCTCTCCCTCTTAGTGACTATGAACTTAAATTTTATATCTGTCATTCATTTACTTCTTATTTTATCACATATGTATATACAACACATATGATAAATATTTAAAAATTTCTGTGTTGTTGAAGTGTTTATAAATGAAAATGATGATTTGCTTTTTCCATCCTCAACATTATATTAAGATTTAATCATGTTGGTAATTAAGCTTAGGTTGTACATGTTTAATGTTATATAATGTTTATTCATAATGCCTCACAGTTTTTATTAATTCCAATGATAATGAGCACACACACCACACACACACACACACATTATAGTGCTTACTCTTAATGATGTAAGCATATTCAATATGAAATAAGTTAGAAATACTATTTTTCATTTTTAAGTGTAGCAGTTACAAATCACTTTAGAATAGTATTTTAGAAAATGATCATAGTTTTAATTTGCTCTATATTAATGTTGAAATGTGATAAAAATACTCTGACTGAAAGAGATCTCTTTGGGTATATTGTACTTCATTCATCTCATTTAAATAAAATTCATGGTTATGATCCTCTGTATTGATTTAATAAGCCACTAATAAGTCATAGTTGGCCAGCAGCAGTTTTAGCTCTCACCTTTGCTGGATGGCAACACACTGGTACTTAACCGGTTACCTGTACTAAGTTACTCTCGCAATAGCATGTGTATCTAGGAATGAAACTCAAGGTCTTGAGAATGCTAGACAAGCCCTCTATGCTGAGGTCCTCTCTTCAGCCCTCAGATGACATATCTCTTCACAGCTTTGCTCGCATGTGACAATGTCACTGCTTTCCTGCATTCTCTTTCAAATAAAAGAATATTGAATGAGAGTATAATTGTAAATTCAATTTATGCTAAATGTCAAGCTTGTAAAGTGAGCTCTAGACAGAAGTTCATTTCCCCAGTGGACCTCTTTAGATCTCAAATTGTCTGGAAACTATGAAAACCATAGACTGATAATCATTAAAATCTGCTTTGAGTTTTAAACTGAATGAGTTTGGCAATGCCTGTCAGCCAATGAAAACAGAGATTTTGGCAATGCCTGTCAGCCAATGAAACGTGTGTTCTGGGGCTTTCAGCCATCAGATCTACAATATATTGAAGGAATTCCTGGTGTCTTTCTCTTATTTTTGTGTAAACTTTTGCAAAACTGTGATTCATGAGTTTTCCCATCATCAGTGAAGAATGATAGGAAGGGATCAGATTGTTGTTTCTTTCACTCTCAATTCTAAATTCCTGAGATGAACTTTGGATGCACATACCACTCACCAGTGGAAATTCAACGGGTAAGGCCACAAAGCATAAGCTCCATGTCACGGGCCCATGGCAGGCATTGGGAAGTATCATGGGTGAAGGCTCAAGAGCCATGTCTTCAAGGACTTGGTCCTCTAGAGGCTTCCAATGAGACGATGTCCCCAATTCCCTGCTCTCCCTGGGCTGAGGCAAATTAGTGAGGTCAGGGAAGCCAGTTACCTTCTTAGAGGCAGATAGCTAACTGATGGCAAACTTCTGGGCTGATTGTCAGCGCAGAGCACTGTTCACACAAATCTGGTTGTCAAGCAGAGGCAGAGAGAGGAGGATGACAAGGCTGAATCCTGCATCTCAGCTCTACTGGTCTTCCTACAGTTTCCTGCAGGTCTGGGAGGAAGGTTTCTAATATTGCTGAAAAAGCAAGCCTTTCTCCCACTGGACCTGAGCTCCTTTCCTCCTGAGAAATGCTGTGGATGGCATTGAGTGACAGCAGTCTGCACAGCCCTACAGAGAGCCCAGCAATTAGGACATACAAGTTCTGATCCTGTTCCTGTTGACAGATAGGCATTTAAAAAGATAAGGCGCAAAGGCAACCTATATTTAGAACTGAGCAAGATGGTTTTTAAATCCATAGAAGTCCATCTCTACTGACAAGGTAACTGAAAGCAACCTTCGGCTGTTTGCCTCCCAGATTGTGGTTTTCTTGTTTACAAAAAGAAAGAGAGACTATTGTGTTCTCTTATTTTACAAAAGGAACGATGGGAAGGTAAGAAAGAGGAAGAAGGTGAGAAAAGGAAAGGAAGAGAAAAAGGAAGGAAGAAGAGAGGCAGGGAAGAGGGCTGAGAAAAATTTGATTTATCTAGCTTGTATGAGTGAGGCCCTGGATTTGAAGTTCAGTAACACAAACAAGCAAGGAAATGAACTAGCAAGATCTGTAGGTATTTTCCTTCAGATGACTCTGCTGTGGGATGTTCTGTATGCTCTGAATGTGTTGCTCTGATTGGTTAATAAATAAAATGCTGATTGGCCAGTAGCCAGGCATGAAGTATAGTATAGGCAGGACAAGCAGAGAAGAGAATTCAGGGAAGTAGTAGGCTGAGTCAAGGAGACGTTGCCAGCTGCCACCGTGATGAGAAGCATGATGTAAGATACCGGTAAGCTAAGAGCCACATGGCAAGGTATAGATTTATAGAAATGGGTTAATTTAAGATATATTAGATAGCAAAAAGCCTGAGCCACACGGTCATACAGTTTATAAATAATATAAGCATCTGTGTGTTTATTTGGGTCCGAGTAGCTGCGGGATTGGCGGGTGAGAGAGATTTGTCCTGACCATGGGCCAGGCAGGACCAGGAGATAACCCAGAGTAACCACTTTTAGCTGCCCAGCTCCTCCCAAAGTAGAGTTGTCATCTGTTAGGAACTGTTAGGCAGGCAATGCCTGCTCATGAAGCCCTGAAAAATTTTCAAGCAGTTTGTAAAACAGAGCTAGAATTTGGACTTCACCAACTAGAGAGTCCCAGTACTGCTTTATGTTGACCCTTCAAGACTTGGCCACTTTCCCAAGATCCTTTGCCTCCTTAGTTTTTAAAGCATAGATATAATAAATGGCTTGACAGAAATGTCACCCAGTGAGTTAAAGAATGATCTGACATTGTCTGTAAGAAGGTGGCAATGCTTTACTTTCTGACAATTTTCATCAAGTTGCCACTATTGAGTCCAACTCTTAGATAACCTCTTTTTTACAGGTGAAGAAATTAAGAAAAGCAAAAATTAAAAATACTGAATTAATTCTTCTTCCAAAGACATGTTCCAGCTGCTTTTCCATCATTCCTAAACACACGGAAAAATAAAGGACATTCTGACTGCCTCCCTCTTTTGACTCAGCAAATACATCATTGGTTTGAGGAGAATAACTCCATCTTCCATCATTAAAGCATTAACCTCAAATACGGATCAGTGATGTCATCTATTCCCCAGTCCAGGAAACTTAGGTAACGATTTTTGTTATTGACCAAATTGCCGTGTTACTGATATTCATCCCTCTATAATAGCTGTCACATGTGATAGTTTTGTAGTTGTTTAGCTTCATTGCATATAGGAAACTTCTCCAGTGGCTGATATTAACTTGAAAATATTATAAACATATTGGAGGGAGAGACTCTCCCTTCTACTCTGAAGACACCAAGGACAGTAGGTGGCACATGTGAATCTTGCAAAGGTCATAAAATAATCTGCTAGCAAGCCCATTAGCTTACAAGGTGCACAGAGATGAGCTAGACTTCTGGGTCTGCTTTTCTTCTTCATCCATGTATCTGACATCATTCTGGCAAGATCTGTACACAGCTGGCATGGCTGTACACATGTGCTTGAGAATATTCTTTGTGTAGTAATAGACTCCATGGAAAGAATTGCAAAGCCTTCCACTCCCTGTTCCTTTAGAGGCACTAATGGGCACAGATACTCTCTCACTGCTAGGAAAGGAAAGAAGAGGAGCAAAGAAGCAAGCTTGACACAATTACAGACGGAATGGAGAAGTTTTAATAGTGCATGGGCCTCAGGCTAAGGAAAGACTGCATGTATCTTATCTTGGGAATGCCATCTTGCTATGAGACAGGAAGCCACCAAGGACATGAAGTCAAGTGCTAAGGACAAGAAGATTGGCCTGAACTTTTCATTTGCCGTTAAAAGTCAGGTCACAAAGAGAGGTTCCAGAAACAAGGGACACAAACAAAGAAATTGGGGTCTTCTGAGGCCCCATTAGCCAAGCAGGGGACAGGAGACTCTCCAGTGAGCTTAGCCAAGTGGAAGGGCAAGATGACTCAGATGTTCCTCTCTCTCAAAGTTTATGTATGAGCTGACTATGAGTTGGCTAACTTACCACCGAGCCCCAGAGGTTTATTTCACTGCAGTCGCTAGGAGAGGCAAACAGGTCCTTCACACTAATCTCCTATGATGCTTGGGGCTGATTAAAAGTGTCTGAGATCTCTGTGGGGTAAAGATGGGGATCTCTAAAAACCTTCACTTTCCCAGTCAAGAACGGTGTGGTTTCTCTTTCCTTTCTCCTCTTTTCGTCTTTCTGCCTTAGAGAGGAAAGGCAGCAACTGAACACCAGAGTCCCTGACTGATGCTGAGCTGTGGAGCTGACAGTAGCGGCCCACCTTCTAAGTTCTGTTATAGCAGAAAATCATTTATTTGCTGAAGTCAGAGCACAGTGTTTGATATGGTTGTCGCTACATTCCTTGATACATGGCATATGCATTGTCTGAGTTTTCTCTTAAGTGAAACTTTCATACAACTCTCTGTATTAAAACCTGTTGTCCTATCTTTTTGATATTCTTAGGGACTGAGAAATGTTACCAAGCCATTGCTTTTTGGTGATGTCATGTAAAAGTGATTATTGGGATTTTTTTTTTTTGGTGTGGGTGAGCTACAAAGCAATGTTATTCATAGATTAAGTTATTGGTTACATTTTTTGAGTAATTTTCCCCACAATTTAATATGTTTTTATTATTTATACATTATAATATCATTTCCTTTCCTGAAGTTTAGATGTAGTCTCCTATCCTTATGATGCTGGAGCTCACAGATCCTTGAAAGAAGGTCGGTAGAGGATGTTTGGGATAGAGAAGAAAGTAGAGACAGAAGATGCTTAGGAAGTGAGAGGGAAAGAGTGAGGGGAGGGACAGGGGCCATGATGGAAAGAGTGTCCCAAGAAAGTGCTTTTATTTATGACCATTTCCACTCAGCTAATATTTTGGAACATTTTGAATGAGATAACATTCTTAATTTCAAAACACCAACTGCATCACTGTTATTGTTAGTTTATTTTAGGGTAAAAGTCCAAAATTTAATTACCCTAGGGAAACTTGTCTTGTGAAATCTCTGTCCCTGCCCTCTCAGATGCATAAAGGACAAGATGTGTGCAGAGATATGTGTAATCTTATGAGCTTTGGGGTTCCATTTAAGCAGAAGCATTGGGGACCAAGTTGGACAAATTGAACCTTTAGGAAGGATTGGCAAAATCCATTGAGTTTTGTGTTTTGCTAAATGTGATAAAAATGAAAATAAAGCAGCTGCCCTTTGAGAGCATTGGCCTCTGCAAAGCTTTTCCCATTCAGCTTAACTGCACTGTTTCTTTTCCTGTGTCAAATTTGGCAAGACCTCAGAAATTGTGTTTCCTCGATGTGGGGGCATTGTGACGTGAAGTGAATCTGTCATGAGTGAAGGGTTAAAAGTTAAAGCTGACTGGAAGTGCCTTCTAAAAATATATGCCAACTTTAGTCTCTTTCCCTGAAAAGCCAAATTAACCCTTGCATTGCTTCATGTTACAAGACAATGTCAAGAAACAAAAGAACAAACCAACCACACAGCATTTGTTCCTGTCTGTAAACTGCTTTTCTGAAGCACTCTGGGGTCCTGCCTCAGTGCAGTGCCTTCCTGGAATGCTGTTGCTATACCTCCTGAGAACTCTGAGGGGGATCCACGTGCTTAGCAGGTTTGATAGTTAAGAAAACTGACAGGTTCACAGACACCTCTCTGTGTGCGCTAAGAGAAGAAATGTCTACCAAGTAGATGGATGGTTCTGGATGATAGAGATATTGTTTTTAAGGTTATTTTTTAGGTTAGAAAACAAAGAAATGAGCTTTGTCCATGCATCTTAATGCAGATGTGTTACTATACTTGTTTTCATTTATTCCTTTCCCTGACTCTATGCTCTCTGTTGGTCTGTGGCTTGTCTCCTTTTTCCGTATTAATCCTTGCTTCTGCCTTCTTATCACATGTATTCTACTTCCTTATTGCCCACCAATGTAGATGTAACCGACCGCCTTATTAAATAAGAAACATAGAGCCAATGTAAAGGTGAAAGCCCAAGAGGTCAGAGCTAGAAGCCTTACCCGCTTTCCGCCAGCTAGACTCTCCCGCCAAGAGACTTCTCCGAAAAGGGAGTTTCTTCCTGTGCGGTTGTCTTATAAGGAGTCCTGTTTCTTCCTTCTCATTGGTTATAAACTAACTACGTGGCTGTCTCGTCACAGTCTCTCTGTACAGACCTCCCAAGTTTTCTATGGTTGGTATTGAGATTAAGGGCGTGTGTCTCCAATGCTGGCTGTATCCTTGAATACACAGAGATCTACCTAGCTCTGCTTACCAAGTGCTGGGATTAAAGGCGTGCACCACCACCGCCCTGGCTTTCGCTATGGCTTGCTAATAGCTCTGACCCCTAAGCAACTTTATTTATTAACATACAAATAAAATCACATTTCAGTACAAATAGAATACCACTATACACCTCCCTTAAGATCTTTTCCCCCATGTCATGATCCCTTTCCAAATTTTCATCATGCACAGACCCACACACGCACACACACAGGCTCACACGCACTCACGCATGTACACCCCACTCTATAATTTTAAATCTAGATTCTGTACATAAGAGAAAAATCAGGGTTTTTCTTTCCAAGTCCAGCTGATTTCACCTAAATCAATGATTTCCTGTTGGGCCCACTTTCCTGTAAATGTCATTTTTTTTTTTTAAAAAAATTCTTTAGATAGTCTTTAAAGGTGTCTTTCAACATAGCCTAAAATGAAGAAAACAAATGGCTTTTCAGCTATATGGCTTTTAACATACAGTATCCAGCAATGCCAGTATAGTTTTAGTTTATCCACTTTCCAGTTCAAAACTGATTTCTCTCTCAATCTGCATAGAGCCTGGATTACATAATATACCCGAACAGAAATGGCTGTACCTTGCCAGAAACAGTTTCAATCCCAAGCTGCCATGAAAGGAAAGTGCCACGTTGACTTCATGCAAATCACTGGAAAGCCTAGCAGTAGCTACAGATTTGGGTTTGCCAGGGATATATTGTGTAAAAGACCCCCGTAGTCAATTTAGTTTCCCAGAACTGGGAAGAAACAAGACAGTGTGGGCAGGCTGGAGTGATGGAGTGTGGGGTTGTTTTTCAGATTGCCCAGAAACTCTTAACTTTATTACCCAGAGGACAGACTGCTACTTTGGTTTCTCTCAGAACTTAGGCTTAGAAGCAGATAGTTGTAGAGTCAAGAATGCAAACTACTAGATCTCCAGGCACTCAGATTAGCTATTTTTCATGATTCTTGACTAATTTGTGCTAGGACACATGACCATGTAGAAATGATTCATGTTGTTCCCAAATGGCTTTAAACTACCCAGAGAAAATTTCATGGGCATAGACAGAAGCCCTGTGTATTTTGAGGGAGAAACAACTGATAGATAGCTAATTTCAAGGCCCCCACTCTGATCTTCCATGTGCAGTGCATGTAAACAAATACGCTGTTTGAAGAAATAGTTATCGTATTCAGCAAGTCCATATACTATCACCAATGCTATATTCATATGGGAATGATAAGCATTTTTATAAGGATGTAGTCCATCTACAGAACTTGAATTCTTTTGTTCCGACATAGTTCTGAAGAGTTAGGTTTTCCTGTGTTTCTTTACAAGCTTGAGGATTTTTAAAGCGGCCTCTTTGTTTTGGTTTTTAGATTATTTGTTTTAATTTATGTGTATGAATGTTTGGCCTCCATGTATGCATATGCACCATGCACATATATGATGCCCACAGAGATCAGGAAAGGGTATCAGATTCCTAGGAACCAGAGTTACAGATGGTTGTAAGCCACCATGTGGGTGTTGGGAAACAAACACAGTTTCTCTGGAAGAGTATCAGTGTTCTTAGCCACTGAGTCATCTCTCCAGCCAAAGTTGGTGGATGTATGTGAACCTCCAGGAAAAGGATGGGCAAGTAATACAGAGACAGGAAGTAGACAGTTGGAGGAATCACTGAAGCAGCTAACATGGAACTAACTGGAACATGGAGATGTTGGTACTGGCACACATCTCTTGGAATGATTCCTCTGACAGGTGATGGAGTATGTTCTGATATGCTGGCACCCATCACTTTAGCTGATTCCTGGAACCACTAATTTCTTTCTCCTGTAATCTCATGTCTCTGTAAAGAGTCCTCTGCACAGCCTAAGACTCTATCTGGAGCCACTGGAGAGTGAGGTTCAAGGAATATGACTGGGATAGTAGTCGCATCTGATAAAATTTCAGTTAGAGCCATTGGAGTGGTCCAAACATCTGCACATGGGAACAATTCCCATACACAGAGTATTTTATATTAATCAATGAATCAGAGGTCCAGAGGATTACCTGGTATCACTCCCATGTTTTAATGTGGAAAATAAAATCCAGACTTCCAATGACTGGATAGATTCACAGACCCACTATGGCACAATGAGCTCAAGGTCTGATACATTTTAACATATCATTTGATTATTATTTAGTTGAGGGCTAAAGCTTTTTTTTTTTTTTTGGTTTTTCGAGACAGGGTTTCTCTGTGTAGCTTTGCGCCTTTCCTGGAGCTCACTTGGTAGCCCAGGCTGGCCTCAAACTCACAGAGATCCGCCTGCCTCTGCCTCCCAAGTGCTGGGATTAAAGGCGTGCACCACCAACGCGCGGCTTGAGGGCTAAAGCTTTTTAAAACATGTGGACAAGCAGGTACAATGGACCCAAAGCTTTTAGTCTCTTCCCTCAGCACCACTCATCATGACTCCCATAGCCCATGTGGCATCCCCTTATGAGTTCTGATGCTTGGAAACACTTTCTTTTAGAAGGACACTCTAAAATATATATTTAAAATTTTGTTTAGAAAAAAATTGCACATTGATTGCTATCAAAGTATAAATAAATCAGTTCACTCTATACTGAAGTGCTGTTCAATAATAGAAAATGCCATCTTTAAGCTGTGGTTGTGAACCCTTAATATTTTCAGCAGAGGGAAGGATATCTTTGGGTTAAGAAGAGCCAAGCATCAGCTTCGCCTGGACTGATCAGTGCCTGGAATGTGAAGTGCTGAGACATTAATTAGTCAGTACAGGAGATTGCAGCCAAAGAACAATGTTTTCCCTTATCCCCTGGCCTCCTGCAGTCTAGGTAATGTGGTCTTCTCCAGATCCATGCTTTTCAGTTTAGCCGCCTTGTCATTCTATCAAGGAGCTCAGTTCTTCCTTACTATTAACGTGTTGATTCATCAAACATTAAGAATCTTCTCTGTTCTCGGAAATTGTCTGGATGCCCAAGATGGAAGAAAGAGAAACACTTACATTTGATGTTTAGAAGTACCTACAAGTAACCTGGAAAATGATTGCACACACTGCTCAACTTCTTCCCAGTACTGTAAGAATTGCTTTTGCAGAGCACATGGTAGGGCATGATGAAACAAATCCAATAGGGATGCTGGTTAAATGAGCACATAGCATTGAGATGTTGAACTTTAGATGTGAAACATTTGTATGGAGTGAATGGCTGAGGTGAGACGTCAGCAGGGAGTGGTGCGTGTTCTTGTATCCTTTCACCTAGGACCGCAAGAAGCGTTACTGATACATCCCTGTTCCTGGTTTAGGAGGAATCCCAGAATGAGGCACACCCCAGAAAACAGTGTCGGGAATGACAGCTTTACCCTTCCCAGGGCATCTGTTACATAGCTCTCTTATATTGCTGTTGTTTTGGAAAGGCCTGTACAGGCTCTGTGACACAGTTTCAAAACAGAAGTAACGAATCCCAAGGAGAAACTGTTAATCAGAATTCTTCCCTCAATCTTTTGCAATCCATGAATCTATTTGTGACAGGCTAGTGGACCTGGGTTTCTCCCCAAACTTCATGAAGGCCTTTTTATCCAAGTGTTAGTACTAACAGTGAGTTCTTGTGTAATGGAATTGAGCTGTTCCTTAGAATTCCCTTTTTCAGGATTCTAGATAAAATACTTTTGCAAAGAACATGTTTTTCCCCTCAAGGCTCAGGAAACTCAGTCAAGTAAACAATTTAGCCACAACTTTTATCCAAAGGCACACATATCCCAGGTGTCGCCCAGCCTGCTCAAAGTGGTTTCAGCACATTGGCTGTGGTTATATATAGCCCTTGAAGTCTTAGCATTCCCTTGGCCCCATCATCACTTACGTTGTTCCAGAAAATTCCTCTTGGATTCTTTCTTTGCCAAGTTTAAAATGTAATGTATTCTAACTTACAATGGAGAAAAATCATCTTCATTTTAGAAAGAGGTCAAAAGTTATCTTTCTTCATCCTGAAAGGAAATTTCTAGATATAAATAAATGTAAAAGTAAGTACACTCAGTTATTGCAGAGATGAAAACAACACACTTGTTTATCTTATTAAATGAAAACTTTACAAATTAGAAAAGTTATCTATAAAAATATCTTTATTTTATTGTTTTAATAAAACTATAGGAAATTAAAAGTTAACAAATATAAATTAAAATACAGACCACAATTTTTTAGTATTCCAGTTGCTAATTTTTACATTATAGTCTATGCTTATATATTAATGTATATAATAGTATATTATTATAGTATCAAACAATATTTGTTTCTTTTGGTTCTTCCTTCCCCCTTTCTTTTCCATTGGCCGGACCCTCCTTGTACACTTCCACCCACCCCATTTGATGCAGTTCATAGACTTCTCCTAAGGGGATGAAAACAAGTGTCTTTTCACCCCAGATAGGGACCAACAGACCAAAGCATGATTATACCCCAGTCTAGCTTAGTGAACTGGTGAGTTCATCGGGCTTACTTACAGATCATGGGTGAGGGGTTAACTACCAAAATCTGGGGGACCCCAAGGCAGCTGCATAACCCAGAAGTTATCCCATCTACAGGGATGATGCATTCCTCACAGCTGCAAAGACAGAATCCACACTGCAATTCACCTTCCACCCTCCATATTCCTTCTCACCTCCCGAGATCATGTGCAGCTTACACAGAATTACACACAGCTGGGAGGGAAGTGTGGGAAGAGTGGCTGGAAGTACAGAACATGGTCTAATAACATTCCTCACCTTTCTTCTGCAAGACAAGGCCACTGGGTCCTTTCCTGGGGTACCTTACAAGTAGCCACATCTGCTTTGATGAGGATAATGATGGAGTTAATTGTCAGTGGAGTATTCCACACATTGTGACTTGTAAGTAGTAAACCTTTCACAAAATCATACATATTTAAAGAGTTCTCCTTTTAAGTGTAGAATGTGATGGTATTTCACACTGAAGGCACTCATGTAGCCAGCAATCGCATCCAGAGCTGGATCAGTCCCAGAGAACTGTTTCGACACTTCTATCTTCTGCAGGAACTTAAGGTCTAAGAGCAAACAGTTTCCTAAATTCCAATAACACAAAACTCTTTTTTGTTGCCTCACATAAATGGACTTAGGCATTTTCTTCTGCAACATAGTGAATAGTGCTGGTTGGAGCACTGCTATGTGTATGTTGTGATGAACTTGTGTGTTTCTCTGGGTATGATTTGGCCAGTAAATGGAAACACCCTGGCATCCTGGCCTGAGCATATGGTTACCTATAGCGATGAGTGCCAAGCCATTTCTAAAGGCATGCTACAGGCTTTCGTTTTGTGCTTGTTTAAACTAATCCTTCTTCCAACCTCACTTGTCACAAGAGATTTCCTTAAACTGAAAAGGTCATCCAAGAAACACTTCGCTGTATACACTAAAAGATATATTTTGTTGATACTGCTATTTTTAGTGAAAATTTTTGTTAACATAGTTGCTTTTTAGATCATAACTTAGAAAAACGTGTTCATGGGCATCAACAATTCCAAAATGTTGAGCTTTACAATAAAAGATCAATTACTGAGAGACGGATCATGCCTGTTTATTTAGAAACAGAGTATAGGAGCTAGAGAGATGGCTCTGTGGTTGAGAGCACTGACTGCTCTTCCAGAGGACCCTGGTTCGATACCCAGCACCCACATGATGGCTCATAACTGCCTATAATTCCAGTTCCAGGATATCTGATGCTCTCTACGGGCAACGCAAGTTAGTAGTCTGCAGACATATCTGCATGTAAAACATCCATACACACACACACACACAAAAATACAATTTTATAAATTAGAAACAGTAATATTTTAATCTTTTAAAGCCAAACTACATATTATAAAAAGCCAAACTATGTATTATAAAAAGGCACAGGGTTGGGGATTTAGTTCAGTGGTAAAGCGCTTGCCTAGCAAGCACAAGGCCCTGGGTTTGGTCCTCAGCTCCGGAAAATAAATAAATAAATAAATAAATAAATAAATAAATAGGCACTAGAAAGTCATGTAAAAACACAGAGCTAAGTCTTTTCCTTCAAAAAATGTCAAAAAAAACCCCCTCACTTCCCACCCGCTTCTTCCTCCAACTGAAACCAGTTCTGGTTAATTGAACAAGATGTCTTGTTCATTTTGTTTTGGAAATGGGGTGGGTCTCTCTACACAGCCTAGGCTCACATAGAGTTTGCAAACCACCATCCCCTGCCCCCAACCCCAGTTATCTTAGGATTATACTCAGGCAGTAGTAAGAGTGATAACCCTGTTGAGTACCACACCAAATCTATACAGAAGAAGACTTACAGCGCACAGCTTTCTCATGAGAAAGCTATGTCACAGAGATGTTCAGTTGCTCAGTCACAGGACTTCCAAGATAGAGAATCAGGAGTTGAACCCCATGGGCTGTTCTGCCAGAAACTTGATCTCTTGATCATTTGGCTAAACTGCCTGTGTAATATATTAAGACAAACATTGACTTGGTCTAAAGCATTAGAACAAAGAATTGTTGGATACAGACATCACTTTCTCTATGAAATGGGATTTGAGGGCTGGGTCTTAAACTTTTAAGAAAATTCTATTTTTCTTATTTTCTCAGTTGTCAACATATTCTACAGTAGAAACGATCTAACACTGGCTATTTACAGTGTTACAGTACCTTGAAGATGTAATCACTGGTCGCATCTACACTGATGCTTTGAAGTTAAATGTCTACACTTTTAGGCCATTTCAGGCTATTGACAAAGGAGTACCTTAGGACTAACATACAAAAATCTTTCAGAATTTTATTCTTGGAAGTATTTTTCATGTTAGGTTGATTTTGTCATTACACACCAATCATCTTAAAGGTCCATACATGTGTTTTTATCTAATTTGACACCTCCACTCACCTGGTCCATTTAACAGACCAGAAAGCTGATCTCCAGAGCCAAATGATCAACCCCAGGCATGAAGTGGCCATTCTTAACCTCAGACAACGTAGGGGGAGTCTAGACTGCTAGTAGAAAGGCTTTTCCATGCCCCATAACAGTCCGTGTCTTCTCCCAACTGACAGAGCCCTGAGGATTTCAGGTCTGTAGTTCTCAACCCACTTCTAAGAGGCTGAGAATGACTTCTAAAAGTCATTTCACAGCAGGATTGATTTCCAGCCAGGATCAACCAGTCTTTGGCTTCCTTTTTGTGTAGTTTGGAAGATTCTCTCATAAGAACTGCCTCTCTATATAAAATGTTTCCTGTTTGAGTTTCCTTTTTCTAATGAATGGATTTATTATGCTAGAGGAGGAATTTGCCTGAGCTCCTCTAAGAAGAGCAAGATGAAGCAAAGGTTATAGAGCAAACACATGTATTTGTCTCCTGTCCGCTGAGGACTGGTTTATGGAGATTGTGGAAGGTAGAGGGACAATGATACACATTGGGGCTGTTGAGAGAGGTGTTGACAGCACTGGTCAAGGGTCAGGATTATGCACATATATGACCGGTGTGGAAGAAATGGAGAAAACGAAAGGGGAGTGTCAGTTAGTTCCTACAGCCATTAGGGTCGGTCAAGATGGAACCATCCATGAGTCATTAAATAAGAACAGAGAGAGAACAGTGTCCCTTGAAGGTCACCGAGAAACCTTCCGGGGACGTGGTGAGATCTGGATAATGGCAACATTGCATCATACTTACTATTAGATCTGAACACGTGTTGTCTTCACGGCTGCTCTACTCTATTTTCCATTTTCCAGCTCCAGAAAGTTCATTTCTCACCTTACATAGCTAGTGAGAGATAACCGAATTCAAGCCAGACCTTCAAGCTTTTGCTCTTTCCTGGGCTCTTGTCTCTGTTGCCTTGGGCTAGGCAGAGGGGAACTGCTAACATTCCAAAGTGAGGATACAAGAGACAGCAACCTAAATGAAGAGTGGGCAGTACAAATTTAAATATGTTCTGAGGCCAGAGCAACTAGCCTGCTTCAAGTATATTGTTTCTGTAGGAAGTTGGCACTGTGAATGATAAAGTAAAAACATGGCATAGAAAGTGATCCCTAACTTAGTGGATTTGGAGCAGAAATTAATACTTGGCAAAAACTTGTCTTGAGAAGGGAAGAACTCTGAAGTCATATATCGATGAAAGAAGAGTGAGGGACCAGAGGTTGGGGGCCATTGACAACTGTTGCTAAAGTGCAGGTGAGAGGTGTTCGAGACAAGGCTAATATGATTATTCTCAGGTTATTGGCCTTAGACCACTGATACTTAAGACATCCTTGAGGGTCCAAAGAACTTAGCTTATGTGGATTTTGATCTCTTGATGTTTACTGTGCTTAAAATTAAAACTGAGAAATTCTAAAGTTTATTAAATTATTTTAAAAGAAATGTTATACCAATATGCTAGTCATAGTAACAAATTTATGTTATCTCAATATAAAACACTTTATGAGAATAACTTTGAAATACATATAGTGAAAAAATGATACTATTTTGTACTTCTACAGGATTCTTTAATGTCTGGTTTGATAGAATCTAGCCAAATTATCATACATTTGATAGTCACAAAATCGTATGTATTCTTCTGAGAGAGTGAAAGAGGGCAAGTTAGACAGTGTCATTGCTGTGGACTATTATTTTAAGGTGTGTCACATTTGTTTATGCTGTGGAACATTTATTTAATGATGCAAAGACGTGTTGCATTCTTTTATGTTGCATTTGTTTAACTCTGTGAAGCTGTGTTATTTTGCCTGTCTAAAACACCTGATTGGTCTAATAAAGAGCTGAATGGCCAATAGCAAGGCAGGAGAAAGGATAAGCAGGATTGGCAGGCAGAAAGAATAAATAGAAGAAGAAATCTGGAAGGGGAAGAAGAAAGAGCAAGAGAACAAGGAGAGGAAGATGCTAGGGGCAGCCAGCCATGGAGTAAGAGTGAAAGTAAGATATACAGAAATAAGAAAAGGAAAAGGCCCAGAGGTAAAAGGTAGACAGGATAATTTAAGAAAAGCTGTCAAGAAACAAGCCAAGCTAAGACTGGGCATTTATAATTAAGAAGAAGCCTCCATGTGTGATTTATATGGGAGCTGAGTAGCAGGCCCCCAAAGAACAAAGAGCCCAAAGAGTAGAAAACAACCAACAATGTGTCGTCGTAAATATTTTTGATGCCATGGCATTGTGAAAGACTCATGGGGATTCTGATGGGCTCTTGGCAGTGTGCTAGATGGTGGATGAAAAGATGGATAAACACAGAAAACAACAGAGAAAGTCAACAGCTGCATCTGGAGACTACAGGTTTAGAGTGAGCTGCAAAAAAAGAATCTTGTATATCTAGTACAGCAAGCTGCGGTAACCTGGGGAAATATGGGGAAAAAGACTCTCTAGAATAGGGAAACCAGGAAACTCACATGGGAAGGTGAGTGGTTGGGAAGTTGGTAATTTCTGGTTTGGGTGATGTCAATGTGAAGCGACTGGACAGCTGTCCAAATAAAACAGCTGGCCAAGTAGTTGGTAGCATCTTCTGTCTTAAATGGAAGTAAAATTGTAAAGGTCAATCTCAAAATGAAAACATGAATAATACTTTAATTTCTTTTTAATTCATTATAAATTAGTTTTGTATTTTAAAGTATGGATCACGAGAAAAAACTCAACTGTCAGAGAAAAGTTTTGTTGCTTTAACCGAGCAATAGGCACTTATGTGAGTCTGCATCCGTATTTCTTTATCTAGAATAATTTATAGTACATTTTGAAGGTTAAAGTTCACACCATATACTAACACACACATGTTTATATGAAATACAAGTGAGCTCAGATGGCATCTTATTTATAAGTGCTAACCATATATCTCATTTGGAGAGTCAAAGGAGGAAAAAGAAAGAAACCTAAACTAACCTTCAGATCTTGCAACTTCTCTTTAAGTGTTTAAATATAGACTTGGGGAGAAGGATTCCTCAACACAGGCAAGATGAAGGTAACTGTGAGAAGTGAGAAGACACCAGCAATCACAAAGTAGCAAAGATGTGTTTCACTGGATGTCTCAACCAACAGCTTAGTCAGGTCCGGAGATTCCAGAGGAATTCACAGCATTTAGTTCAAGACAGAAAGTGGGAGAAACAGGAACTCTTAGCAATCAGATGAATCAGAAGAACAAACCACTTATGGGGTACCTTAGAGAGGAAATGACCCTGTCAGCCCAACTCAGCATGGGATTGGAGGTAACTTACACAGGAGCACTGGTTCGGGGATAGTAGAAAAAAGAAAGTTCACAAATTGCACAAGCCATTTAATTATTTACTTATCTAATTTATTTATTTTTTTTGTGTGTGTGCACGTATGCATGTGTGCATACATGCGCCTGTGTGCATCCTTAAGGAGACAAAAGGACAATGTCAGGTGTTATTCTGCAATTTTGAGATTTTTATCACAGGGGTTACAAGCACATGTCACTACACCAAATGTTCGTTTGTTTGTTGGCCTTGACATGGGTTCTGGGGCTCCAAACGGGTCCACGTCCTTGCAAGGCAAGCCCTTTTCTTGCTGAGCTATCTCCTCCATCCAGGCTTTAGTTCTCAAACATCTCTATGGACAAGAAGGAGTAGGTGATTTTGCCAGGATTGTGTAAGGGCTGAGCTGGAACATTCCCTTTGTCTTCTACACCTGGTGGCGATTTCTCTCTCAGGTAGATGGTGCTGGTGGCCCAATATTCTAACTGCTGTTATTATAAATTGGTGACTGAGTCACACAGTTGTCTATAGGCTTCTGCACAGCTTGACCCCGATTTCCCACCAGACCTCCCCCATGTAGAGCATTCCTGAAAGGCACTCATGTTTTCCTTCTGCTCATCTCAAAGGACCTTAGTTTTTGACGTTTCTTCACCCCAAATGTGCTGTATCTATCATTCCAGCTTGTTTCTAGTAGCCAATTTAACCAGCCAATGAGTGAGGAAAAGAATACAAAATTTGGTTGTTTTTTTTTTTTTAACACCAGAAAGTAAATATATTAAAACACTTAAAATTCTTCTTAAAAAGAATGTAAATGTGTATGTGTGTGTCAGGGCAGCAAGGAAGGGGTGACTGTTAGCAATCTTAAGTCACTAATAAAGTACAAAGCAGAGGAGGCTGTCACATCCCTGCCACGTCTGAAACGCTGCTCCCCCAGGGAATGTATTCTCACCCAGGGCTCTGGGCTAGAGCTCAGCCAGGTACTTCAGTAAATGAACAATGAATGAGATAAGAAAAAATATATGTAAAGACTTCTTAGTTAAAAACAGTGACCATATATAGAAGGGCACAGCTGACAATGAAACTAAACTTTCTCTGCAGAATAATCCTATTTTTTTTTTGGTGTGCTTTCGAAATCAGGGCTAGAGTTCAAGAGAATTGAGATAAAAGCTGCCTTCAAGCCAAGCAGAACATATTTCTGCTAATAATTGTTTCATAAATACATGTGTTCTATAAACTTTCATAACCCTCTGTGTGTGTGTGTGTGTATGTGTGTGTGTGTGTGTGTGTGTGTGTGTGTGTGTGTGTGTGTTTGAGGGGTTGGGTGTGTGTGGTGTGTGTGTGTGTGTGTGTGTGTGTGTGTGTGTGTGTGTGTGTGGGGGGAGGGTGTGTGTGTGTGTGTGTGTGTGTGTGTGTGTGTGTGTGTGTGTGTGTCTGCAGTTGTTTCGTGACCTCTGTGACCAAGTAGAAGGCTCCCACATGCTAAGTTCCCTTTAGTACTTAATTACTAGAAATTTAAGGACCTGGAAGGCACTGCAGCTGTTCAGAGTTTCAATTATTTTTCTGCTTATCTTCCAGGAATAATTTAGAGTGCCGGGTTAAATGCATTCCTTTTTTATTTTTTTTATATTTTTTAAGCGATGGGAAGCAGGAAGACATGGAGAGACTGCTGTTCCCACATTGCTGGGCGGAACTGAAGAACTTCTTCTGTGTGTGTGTCCTGGAAGGACTCTGGGAGAACAACAGGAGCATTAACTACTGGGAACAATTGGTTTTGCTTAAACACTCAGTAGCCCAGGAGCTAGGCTGGAATGGGGAGGGCTTTGGGAAAGACTTCCTGGATTGTAGCCAGAGTCTGTATTAAATAGCATTCTGAGCATTCACTACCATGGTTTGGCTTCAAGATTCTGAGTCCTAAATCTCATTTTTTTTCTATTTTTGATTGGATCTTAGGCATCATACAGGTCAATTTGTTTAAAGCTAGGGAGACTGAGTTCCAAAGAGATTAATGAAGGTATCTAAATGGTGGTGTCCCTGAGATGAGAAACCCTTTCCTATTCTGAGTGGGCATACTCCCACGGCCCTCTAGTCTCTTGAGATCCATGTCCCTCACACCAGGACTCAGGTGTCCTAGCCAATCTCAGAACACTCCTTAGATCTTTGGTTGATACATCTGTGGCTGTCCTCTTTTCTTCTCTCCTACAATAAGATGATGTTTTCTAAAAGTATTGTGTCTTGTAGTAGCATCATCTAATTTATTGCACTTGAAAAATTTCTATATAGTTTAATTTAACTGGTTAAAATGTGTTTAGAGAATTATGAGCTGAAAGGAGCTATTTAAGTCAAGTGAGCCATGTCTTGAGTTTACAGATTAAGAAACAAAAGCCTAGAAAATTTAGGGGCTACTCATACAAAAAGCAAGAGTTCTAATGTCATGGAACAGTCTCACAAGGCAAAGCTTGTATGTTTAAATGTTGACTCATTAAACAAAAATGGTCATGGGATTTTATTACTTTCTCAAAGAGTGTTACTTATTAAAATATTGGCATCTATTCTCACATTGTTATTTATTTATATGAAGGAATTTTAACAAGAATAGAAGAAAAATCATCAGCCACTGAAAAGCCTTTGAAGGTCATATCCAGTATGTGACAATAGACCACACAAGATTTAAGGTAATTTATGCAACAACTATTTTAGACATCTACATTGGGGCTTGTAGTTTGAAGATGCACAGTATTTGCTGAGCAAGTGAAAATAAACAGAGTATTTGGCTGACTCCAGAGCACAGTACTTTAGAAAACTGACAGTGAAAAAAACACAAATTTGGTGAGTCTTAATTTTTTAAAAAAAATATTTTTATTTTATAATTAACTTAATTTCACATATTAGCCACGGATTCCCCCGTCCTCCCTCCTCCCATCCCCCAGCCCTCCCTCTCCAATCTACCCTCCATTCCAACCTCCTCCAAGGCAAGGTCTCCCCTGGGGAGTCAGCCCAGCCTGGTTGACTCAGCCAAGGCTGGTCCAGTCCCCTCCTCCCTACACCAAGGCTGAGCAAAGTGTCCCAGCATAGGCCCCAGGCTCCAAAAAGCCAGCCCATGCACCAAGGACAGGTCCTGGCTCCACTGCCTGGGGTCTCCCAAATAGTTCAAGCTAATCAACTGTCTCACATATCCAGAGGGCCTGGTCCAGTTCCATGGGGGCTCCTCAGCCATTGGTTCACAGTTCACAGTTTCCACTAGTTTGGCTTTTGTCCCTGTGCTTTTTCTAATCATGATCTCAATATCTCTCGCTCATAAAATCCCTCCTCTCTCTCACTGATTGGACTCCCGGAGCTCCACTTGGGGCTTGGCCATGGATCTCTGCATCAGCTTCCATCAGACACTGGATGAGAGTTCTCTCATGACAGTCAGGGTGTTCGGCCATCCAATCACCAGAGCAGGTCAGCTCAGGCACTCTCTTGACCATTGCCAGTAGTCTACAGTGGAGGTATCTTTGTGGATTTCTGGGGACCTCTCTAGCACTCTGCTTCTTCCTATTCCCCAGACTCAGAAAGACAAACATGGTATGTACTCACTCATAAGTGGATACTAGATGTAAAGCAAAGGATAACTAGACTGCAACTCACAACTCCAGGGAGGCTACCTAGTAAAGAGAACCCCAAGAAAGACACAGGAATCACCCAATGACAGAGAAATGGATGAGATCTACATGAGCAAACTGGGGGGTGGTGGTGGTAAATGGAGGGCAAGGGTCAGGGGAAAGAGAGCTTAGGGGAGCAGGAGGTCCCAGCTGGATCAGGAGCAGAGTGGGAGAACGGGGAGGGAGATACCATGATGAATGAATACCCCAGGGGACTAGGAGTCCTAATTTTTAAAGTTGAGAATCACCTCATCATTCCTTGAGAAGTCACATAACCCCCAAATACAAAGAACCTTGGCAAATTCTCTTTGCAGCATGTGAAATAGGAAATGACACCACACGTTATGAGTCCGGCTTTCATAATATTCAGTTTGCTATAATTTAAAAACCACATGTCGGCCTTCCAAGAACTATGTTCACTGTGTCAGGTGCATACACAGAGTCCAGGAACCATCTGCTCTAAGGCCGCCTATTTAGCTTACTATGCACTCCCTGGCAGACCCTCTATTCCATTAAAACCAGTGGCTTTTCCAGAAAAGGAAAAGGATCTTGGGATTTTCTTTGGTCATTAGCTAGCTCCAGGGCAGATAGGAACATAAAAATTTTCTTTGTGTGGGGAAGAAGAGAGCTTTCCTGAAGGTTGACTCAGGTTACAAAAATGGGCAAGAAGAATTTAAGTGCGTTTACTTCAGTTCCTTTTCCAAACATGGAAAGCTAAAAAGGAGCCTGGCCTCCATCTTTCAGGGGAAGATCTCATTGCAAATGTAGACTTCACAGGTCAATGCAAAGTGTTTCATACACAGCAAATAACCCAGACTTCAAGGATTAGAATGCCACGTGCAAATCCCAGCTTCAAGCTGGAGAGGTGTTAGTGAGAGAGATCAAAAGCAAGGGGACCCTCTGTATGGTCCAAGGTTCTGTCTTAGCCTTATTTCTTTTTACTGTTTGCATTATGGCTCTCTGTTTTAGCCTTTTGATTGTAAATGGGATGAAAACAAAACAAACAAACAAAGAAACAAAAAACCCTGGTATTGCCGTGAGTCACAGTTGGTGTAGAGGAAAGGAAAGGTAGAAATGAAATGGGAGTCCATGGCCTTTGAATTTTAGACTCAAGTTCACCAGGTCAGGGTCCCTCACAGTTGTCCATGCTCTAGTTGCTGGGTGGTGAGTGAGTTACATCACACACGGGACTTTGTGGGTGAGCTTTCTGTAAGGACAGAGGTTGTCTGGGACACACTGCTGGAGTGTGTTGAAAACTTCATCTGAAGTTGCTTCCACAATTTAAGTGATTCCTTGAGCTTCCCTGTTCCTAGTGGTAAAACGGGAAGTCTTGATCATTTCTACACAGCTTTTAATGACATTAGGAAGGTGAAGATAGATGTGATTTTAAGTGCAAAGTCCTGCCTCCTCGTGACCCTGCAACTCTCTGGTTTGGAAACCCAGAAATATACTGAATTATCAGGTAGCCTCCACTAGTGTCTGTGCTCCACAACTACTTACCCAGAGAAGAATAAATTAGATCCATTATCTGAAGAGGGCAAACGTCCTGCTAATTTACTCTGGGAAGTGTCTCATCCCACCCTGCCTCCATTCTGTACTCCCAAACTAGAACCACTGATTAGTTTTTGATGCTCAAGTTAACAATAGTCCATTGATTTCATTATTCTTTTGATGCTTAAGTTGTCACAGTTTGGATGCTGAAAGTTATCTTCTGTGCCCCACTGCCTAGCTCCACTATTCTTTGAGTCTTCTCATATATATATATATATATATATATATATATATATATATATATATATATATATATTTGCACAAGATACATTAGGTCATCTTATACTTTGCATTTCCAAGCTTTAATCAGTCTTTTCCAAAGGAGCCCTGTTTCCCTTATTTTATTTATTTATTTATTTATACAGCAGAGACTAAGCACGTTTTGCAAGGTGTGCTTGCAGTTGCCACAGCCACTGTGGTCCATTCCCAAAATAAGGTGGAAGGACAATACATGCAGGCATGTATGGGGGAGAGAAGGAGGGAGGAGAAAGAAGGTGGGGAAGAGGCCTCAGTTCTTAGGCAGCATATTTTACGTGAGAAATGTGAACCATGGGCCTGAAAATGCAGGGAAGAGCCACGTGATCAAGGGCTCCATGCATCTCATCAAGATATTTGATTATTCCCAAAGATGAAGGCTTTAAACAAATCACCGCATTGATAACTATGGTCACTAGAGTTTCAAAGCAAGAGTCTTTGGGAGGGAGAGGCTCTGCAAGGAGCAGGAGGAGATACCTGTGTCTGGCGACTCCCTACCCTGTCCAATCCCACTTTCTGTTCTCCTTTCTCCCTTTGCCTTTCAGTCACTTGGTCTGGGTTTTTGGTCCCCTAACCTGCATGCACGTGTGCTGCTGATGTCATTCATGTCTTTCAGTAATATTGACTTTACAGTTGAAGTTGCGCGCGCACCTTCAGGGTCTTTCTTTCTGTCTAGTGGGAGAAGTATTGGTTGTAGGTCTACTTTGAAAGTTGGCCCGAATTCTGCTGTGACTCCATCTGGACCTGGAATTTTTTTCAGCTAATGGCTTTTTATGACTCTCTCCATCTTCTCACTGGATCTGTGCAGGTTGTTGTTGATCTCCTGGTTTAACTGTGGTGATATGGGTGCCTCTAAAATTCACCTGTCTCTTTTAGGTTTTTTGATTTTAATGGAGTATGCCTTAAAATGATTCTTTTATAATATTCTGAATTTCTTTGATATCTGTTGTAATGTTTCCCTGTTCATTTCTGACCCTGTTAATTCAGATCCTATCTTTCTATTGGTTAGTTCTGCAGAGGGTATTTGAATCTTGTTTATTCTCTCAAAGAACCAATTCTTAGATTAGATTCCATGATTCTTTACAGGTTTTTCTTTGTTTCTATTTCATTAATCTCTGCCATAATTTTTATCATTTCTTGCCATTTCTGTTTGGTTCATTCTTGTTTTTTCAAATTCCTTTCCCATCTTACCCGTTCCCCTGTCTCCTTACCATAAGCCTTCTATTGCTCTAATCAGCTATTTAATTTTCTCCTTTATTATTTTTCTACCTTTTAAAATTAGTTGCTAGATGCTTAAATAATAATATTTCATTTTACTTACCGTAATGCTATCAAAAATTTAAAAATTAGCTCAATACTAATAACCGCCTTAAACATGTCTTTCTAATCTCACTGACTTTTCACGCTATTTTTACTCTGACCTATAAGAGCATCTCATAAGAGACCCACAGTGCATTTAGATGTCACATCTCTCTCTCTCTCTCTGACTACAAGTGTGTGTGTGTGTGTGTGTGTGTGTGTGTGTGTGTGTGTGCCATAGCACTTGTGTGGAGTCAGAGAATAACTTGTGGATCTCTCTTTTTCCACCATGTGGGTTCTGGGGATCACTCTCGGGTTGTCAAGCTTGGTAACATGCTCCTTCCTTTACCCACTGACCCATCTCACCAGCCATGTCTCTTGAATCTCTGACAGTATTTTAGTCTTTCCCTTTCTTATACTGATGTCAACACCCAGGATTTTGTGAATGCTCTTACAATCCTTTTACTTTTGAGACCACCGTCTCATTGGAGGAGTCCCACAGATGAGGTGAGGTAATTTCCTCAGTGTGTTACGCCAAGAGTTCCCAATGTCAACATGGAATTGTGATGATGTTAATTTTGACAGTTTGGTTCAGGTGACATCTGCTAAGTTTCTTGACTAAAATCGAATTGCTTCTATAATATACAGGAGATGTTTTGGAAGAGACACTTTCATGCTATGCAAACATCCTGCTTCCTCGTGTACTTCGGTGCACTGGTTTTTTCTAGATCTTTGAGAATTTCCTAGAGTGAAATATTCCTAGTGATCAGATTCCCCCACCCCAAATCCTCCCATTTCTATCCCACCCACCCCGCCAACTTTGTGTGCTCATCTTTTTATTGTTGTTGTTTTAGGCATTAACTCCAATTTGTGTTGCTCATAAGATATTGGATGTGTGTCCTTCCACTGGATCATGGTGACCTACTGAGGGCAACACTCTTAAGTGAAAATGATTCCCCTACTCTTCATGTAGCTATCAACTGTTAACAGTTTCTCAGATTAAGGTGGGACTTTGTGTCCACATTCCTTCTCAATGCTTGATTTCTGCCTAACTCGATCTTCCTCCGGTCTTATGAATATTGTCACAACTGCCATGAGCTCCTATGTGCAGGTGGTCTGCTCGGTCCAGACATCACTGCTTCTTTGGAGTCATCCATCACTGTTAGCTCTTATAATCTTTCTTCTCTCTATCCCATAATGATCTCTGAACTTTGGAAAGAGGGAATGTGATATGGATGTCCCATTTAGGGCTGAGTATTTTACCGTCTCTTATTCCCTGCACCTTGATCAGTTGTGGGTCTTTGTGTTAATCTCCATCCACTCCAAGAGAAGCTTCTCTGATGTGGCCTGAGAGATGCACTAAGTTGTTGGTGCATAGCAATAGATAGAGATCCATTTAGCCAGCATTATAGTAGTTGATTCTCCCCTAAGGCCTATGACCTGTCTAGCCACAGGTTTTTGGTTCAGATAATGGTACCAGGTATAGATTTCATCCTGTGGATCTGGCCTTAAATTCAATCAGAAAGAAGTTGGTCATTCCCACGGTGTTCATGCTACTGTTGCACCATTGGCTATATCTTGCCAGCCCAGTCATTGTTAACTTGCAAAATGTACAGCTAAGTAAGACTGATGATTACTTTTCTCCTCCGCTAGCAAGCATAGTACTTTCCAGCTATAAAAGCTAGCCAGAAAGGTTGAAGCTTCCAGGTCTGGACCTACTTGCTTTCTACATGTTCTATAATTCAAGCATGCAGTGTCTTCAGCAAAGAGTCTCACTGTCAAATTATGGGGGTAATCAAGAGCATTGAGAAAAGCCTGCAATGTTTTAGAGCCTCTGGGACCTCGCTGGCCAATAACTCGAAAAGAAACAACTCTTTCTTGGCACTGGGCTTTTATTTGTTAGCTTATGATGTCCAGCAGGGACACTGTCACTCTGTTATAGAGTAACTTCAATTAAAATATGGAGCATAGCACTAAACAGAGATTTCTCAAAAGATAAAACACAAATGGCTGAGAAATATATTTTAAAATGTTCAACATTCTTAGCCACAGAGATATAAATGCATGTTGCACATTTAAACTCCCTTGAGATATCATCTTATCCAAGTCAAAATGGCTAAGATACACACACACACACACACACACACACACACACACACACACACACACAGGAAAATGCTGGCATTGACATGGGGACACATTCACCTCTATCCACCTGACTAATTTCTGTTTGGTTTTCAGCTTTTAGGTTAATATACCACCCTCATGGAAATCCTCCCTGATTTTATAGTAAGCATTAAATTTATCTGTAACATATACTCTCACTGAACTGTGGACTCCTCCCTTGTAGTACTGAGTCCTAACTGTAGCAAGTGCTATACTCCCTGTTCAATATTTGTAAAGACCTTTAGGCTGTGATGCCATGAGTGTGCTGACCATATTGACCACTGATACACACCAGACATTCTATGTGCAAAGTATTTGGATAATAAATTTCTGAATAAGCAACAGTTAAAACAAAACAAACAAAAACCTCCAAGTGTTGGCATGGATCCCTGACATTTGGCCTTAACAAAAACTGAGCAGAATGACTGAATTTCTTATATGTTCTTATTTGTCTTCCATTTTGAATTCTTAATTTTTAAATTTATTATCCTATTATTTTATGCATATGGGTGTTTTGTCTGCATGTATGTCTTAGTGCATGGAATCAGAGAGTGAATGATGCTGATTGACAGCAAGTTACACTTTGATTTCTGTGTAGTGCCAGAGACAGGACAGTAACTGAGCATTTTCACATTTCACAGCAAATTGAACAGGTAATTTCTTATATACTATTGGAAGACTGAAAATTCTATAAATCTAACAATGATGCAAATATGAGGAAATGTTACATTGTGTGCCTAATTAGCCACTTTAAGTGGCTCAAAGTCAGCCCTGTTTTTCTCTTTCCAATCATAAGCTTGCCACAGATTTAAACTGTTACAGAATGTCTGTTTTGCCAACTTATTTCCCACAGAGAAGCCAGCCTTTCCTATAACTAATGATATACATTTGTGGTAGTGAGACACAAAAAGTGTATTTTCCCCTCATTGGCAAGAAAAAAAAAACATTATGTTTTAATGTAATGGAAAATTAAGAATCTTGAACAATTTGTTCATCAATCAAAACACTGGAAAGTTTGAACAAAGGAGGTGTCTAGTTAACAGTGTTTTCACCTGGGGCTCGTTACTGTTTCGGAAAGTGGTTCTTTCTCCAATTTATCACTAACGTGCCATGGGGAGTCACACCAGTTGCTCCTTACATTGACTTCCACCCGAACAGCTTTATCTGAAAACCCATCGCTTCCTGCCACACAGATGTAGCCCTGTTCACTGAGTCACTCAGTCCCTACTATGGAGGAGCTGAGACCAAGATGAGTGGCTGCTCTCAAGGCCTAAGTGCTGAGAACCCCGAATTCCTTTGCCTACTTGACTTGCATTAATGGGAATTCAAGCTGTTTAAATGGAGGAGTTTCTTTAAACAGTCTCCTTGTCCTATTAAAAGGAATTTTACAGAATTCTTGTCATGTTAGCAATTTTGATCTGCAGTGAATGCACTGGAATATTTGGAAGCAAAAGAAAGTGTATAATTATTAGTCTCTGACCTTGTGTTAATGAGAGAAACTGCCACTTGACAGGGAGAGAAACTGGCTCTAAACTGCTCTGGTTTCTCCTATCAAACTTACCTCGCAGTTTTCTACAGCTAAAGCAGACTTCTATTCCTTGGCATCATGGCTTGGTGAGAAGTCCCTTGCCGCAATCTTTCCTTTAATTTAATGTAAGGTCTGGCCTTGAAATCTTTCTGCCCTGTAGACTTCCTTTCTAAATTACAGGCACTCCTGGCAACTGAGAATATACAACTGTACCAGACCATACCATAGCCTGTTCCAAGGGTCATTCACTGGGATTTTATTACATGCCAAGTAGACATGAATACCCAGAGAACATTGGCGATCCATTGAGAAAGCAGTACCATTATAATGGTGTGGGGAAATGGGACACAAGTAATGAACTATTGCAAGGGTACAGAATTGTCCACTCTTGTGTGAGTAGAAAGTCAGAGATGGGTGCAATGGCAGATTTTTGAGACAATTCATGGCAGAAAAGATAGCATTCTGAAAGAGACCTACACATAATGGTAGCTTATAAATCAGTGGTTCTCAACCTTCCTAATGCTGCAACCCTTTAATACAAGTCTCCATGTTGTGGTGACCCCCAACCATAAATTATTTTCTTGTTACTTCATGTGGGAGCCCACAGGGGTTTCCCAGTGAGAGCTGACCTTGCTTTACCAGCAGGGCTGCATAAGAGGATGATTGGACCACGGGCCTGTGTGCCAGGTGTTTGGAAGGGTCTACACTTGGCTGTATCTAGCAAGGGGGAGATCTTTTGCCTTGTCCCTTGGCATTGCTATAAAAAGCCATTTTGAATAAAGTTCTGGGCCGTTGAGTATTGACCAAGGTTCTCCCAAAGCTATCCTGTATTTCCACCTTTCTTCTCATCAGCTAGGCCTATCATTCTGCCTAATATTTCTTATTCCCCTCTCCTACTCACAGGAACCCTTTAAAAGGTGGGAGCATGTCTCCCACAACTTCATAACTGTAATTTTGCTACTGTTAGAATCATAATACAAATATTGGATATGCAGAATCTTGACGTACAGGTTGAGAACCACTGTTCTAAATTACAGCATGTGACAGAATTGGGAGAAAGGAGCACTGAGCTTCTGCCTTTCTTAGAAAAGCTAAAGACCAGCCGGGCGGTGGTGGCGCATGCCTTTAATCCCAGCACTCGGGAGGCAGAGGCAGGCGGATCTCTGTGAGTTGGAGGCCAGCCTGGGCTACCAAGTGAGTTCCAGGAAAGGCGCAAAGCTACACAGAGAAACCCTGTCTCGAAAAACAAAAACAAAAACAAACAAAAAAAAAAAAAAAAGAAAAGAAAAGCTAAAGACCATTTTAAAGATGATTGATGGCACAGCTATCCCTACTGGCTGGACCACAACCAAAGGCACAGAGGGAGATAGAAATGTGCTTGGTCTTTGGAGTAATCAGGGACTTCATCTAGCTAGGGAGGAGTTATATGTTTTTCTGAGTCTCCTTAAAAGGCAGTACAATGTTTTTTAAATGGAAGTTGCATACAGCCCATTCTGGAATAACCCCTAGTCACTGAACATTACTTTATGGTCGTGAAAAAAATCAACTCCAAAATGTATTCCTTTTATAGTGTCCTAAGAGGAGTGTGGTGGACTATTCTTCCTCTTTTGGTGGCACTGATCTAAACGGCTGCCTTGGTAGATAGAACAGACTAAGATTGGCTCTTTCTTCTTCTTTCTCTGTCACTGAGTAATGCTCTGTTCACTGTCAGGACAGGCAATGCATGCATTCCATCACAGTTCTCCCATGGTCACAGAGACTGTCATAGAGAAACCAGAGCACTTGTTTTTTTGTGAGCATCCTGCTTTGTCTTGTTTCAGACTCTCACGCATGCACATCCTTGATCTGACTGCTCTTGTGCCAGTGGGAAAAGAGGCTGATGTGAAAAAAAAACCCACTTCTAAAGTAACAGAGCAGTTGTTTGTATCGAGGCTTTCAGTTCACACTAGTGGCAGTGTTTGAAAGCATTTACTCTCCTTGACCAACTAGGACCACCCAGGATATGGTCTGTACAGTCAGTCACAATAGCCACCGTCAACAGATGATTTTGTTAATTGGGAAGGGTTTTCACTTGTGTATTTCTAAAAGTATCTAATAACCCTCTGAGTATAGTTAGCTACCACTCATGCTTTTTCACATGACCCAGATGAGGGAGATAGACATCACTGATAGAAATATATTTTAAAATATCATGAAATTGTGCTTCTTTTCCATATTCCTGAAATCATGTGCACATAGTCAAGCCTTACAAGCAAACATTAACCCCCTTAGGCTACCAGGAATGTGTTATGGTGTGGCAATAACAAGGGCCATACTATTTGGAGATAGAGGTTAATCCAGTCCTAACAAAGTTCATTTTTTCTGACCATACACGATCCCATATACAGTCTATGATACATTGAGGAGGTAAACACTGGGCTTAACTTGCATTTCAGAAACTCCTTGAGCTGTTTCTGCGCCTATCAGCCTTTAGTGGAAACACTAACTAAAATCTGCATGATTTATTGTTATTAGCAAGAATTTGTCTGAGAGGGAAATCATAGCAGGTTTAAGCTCATGCTTGAATGTGACTCTTGCAAATTAGTCTATTGCCTACCTTTAAAGAAATTATAGCAGACGATCCCAGCCTTTATTCTGTTTTTAACATGCCAAGATAACTGAGGCCTTCCATTTACCCATCGTAGCCCAGTAAGCTACAGCACAAGCTCAGGCTTAGGTAGTCGAAATCCCACATGAAGAGAGGATTGTGGGTTTGCAGCAGGCAGAGGCACATTTTTGGCACATTCTCTGAGCAAGTCCTCCTCATCAGGGAAGGACTATGGGTTGAGGGACCAGCTTCTGTTCTTAGAAGGCCATGCCAGTTTCAGATAGCCAAAGTTCGAAACAAAATGGAAAAGAGGAAAAGAAAGGGAAAGGAAGGGGAGGGAGAGGGAGGCAGAGGAACAACAGATAGGAAGGGACAGTCAAATCACCACCACAGAGCTAACTAGGGTCCCACACTATTCAGGGCTTCTTTCTGACATTTCTTTTGAACAGCATCACCGAGGAATTGTGTTCTTCTCCCAGAGAGCTTTCTATGTCATCGTTTCAGTCCTTCTTGTCCTAAGGACTTTTCTGTCCCCAAGGCATGAAGTATTTCTACAGTCCAATGGCCTTTCATCCATCACTTCCTTATTATTGTTCTGTCATTATGGCTTTCTTTCTAAACGGTTCTTTTGGTTTCTTTCTATTCTCTGTGCAATGTAAAAACATTTAAATTTCACATGTAGCCACATTCTTGCGTATTCTATTCATTTTTATTGTTGATGTTCATGCAACTAATTTTTTTACTTGCTATTAATTTAATGTAAGATTATGGGATGGTAACTTATAGGGCATGTTCCGTTGAAGGATCAAAAAATTAGGAAGCCCTCTGAAAAAATGCCAGAGAGGTTTAACTTAGTTGGGAAGACCCATTTTGTATGTAAGTAATATCATTCCCTGGATTGGGGTCATGGACCAAAGGAAAAGGAGAAAGCAAGTGAAGCTTGGTATCCATACCTCTGTTTCCTGACTGTGGATGCAATGTGAGCAACTGCCATCATGCCTACTCCACCGTGAGAGCCGGTACTGTCCAACCGTGAACCAGAATAAAGCCTTCCTTCCTTAAAATACTTTTATCATGCACTTTATCATAGCAATAAGAAGAGTAACTAATTCTGCAGCTCAAAAACCCTGCTTGTGGGAAGAGTTAAGGAAAGCAGGCCTTATAGGGGCAGTCCCTCAGATGGACTATAGGAACCTGGGTTTCATTGTGCACATTTCAATATTGCTACACTCTTTTGCAGAATAGGTTGATAAGAAAACAAGATCTGCAGAAATCCTCCCTACTCAATGCAGACTGTTTGCCATGGCCTTTCATGGTTGTAGTAAGTGTCACGGACTGGAGTTCTGATGAATAAAGACATTGGAATTATGTGGGATCAGCTTTGGGGTTTATTCCAAAGCTTTCTAAGTCTTATATAGTACTGGAGAGCTTTCTTTATATTTTTAATTGTTTGTGTAGTTCCCAGGGTCATTTACAAATATATTATTGAGATTTTTATACTTTATTGCCACTAATTTTTAGCTCATGATTCCAGGTTCCATCACTGAAGAAGAGTCAAGGCAGAAACGTCAAAAAACTGGCCACATTACATTGTCAGGAACAGAAAGAAATGATTCTGTGCATGCTCGCTGCTTGCTTTGTTTGCTCATGCTCAACTTGATTTATTTACTCATACAGTTCAGGACATTCTACCTAGGAGCCACCCGCAGTAGGATGGCACTTCATTAGATCAACTGGTTTATGACGACGATCCCATATAGACACACCCACTGGTCAGCCCAATGGAGACAATTGAGATCTTCCCTAGTGATTCTTGGTTGTGTCAAATTGAGAAAGCTAGTGATCACATTATTTAAACTTTGCTTATGGCCTTTGAGTCTGTCTGTGAAAATGTGTAATGATGTAATTTCCATTGTTCCTCTTACCAGTTTTTAACAACTCTCTTTATTCTTGGCCGTTGGATATGGGGATTGCTACATTCGGTGTAGTAAAACCCTCTATTTCCTGTTCTTCTTTGCTTTTAATCCTTGTCTTTTTATTTTTGGTTTTGTTTTATCTTTTCTCTTTTAGGTGATATAGCATTAGGTCTTTTTTTTTAAGAACAAGAGAATATTTTATTTTAATTAGTAAATTTGACCTGTATACATGTAATTCCTTCATATTAACATCTCTTTAATCCCATTTTCTCCTCCTTTCCTTTTCTTCCTTCTTTCCTCTCTCTTCTTTCCTCCCTGTCTCTTTCTCTTCCTTCTTCTTTTCATTATTTCTTGTTCACAATTCACATTCCACGTATGTCCACTGTCTCCCCATTAAATACATGTACCATGGTGTTTTAAATTCCTGAAGTCAGCAATTCTACTTTGGAGTCTGTGGTTCCCAGAGGCACCAGCTGCTCAATTACAAAGTATGTGAAGTAAACCCTGAAGCTATGCCCTTAAACTGACAGGCAACAACCTCAGACTACACACACACACACACACACACACACACACACACACACACACACACCCTGGCTCCATATCCTGCTCTACAACTTCGGAAGAAGACTTCTGCTTTTAGGGACCTCAGGTAAGACACCACCCACTGCCTGCTAACACTCCTTAAAGCCTTCTGAGCAATCCCAGACTACACCCCCTTCCTTGGGCTCCACACTATGCCCCACAGCCCTAGCAGCTTTACCAGAGGCTAAAATGGTCCTAGGCACCCAAGGGAAGACATTTCCCACCTCCATATCCCAGTCTACAACTTCAGAAGCAGACATCGGCTTTACCAGAGCACAGGCTGGATCTAGTGATCCCAGACCCAGCCACTGTACTGGAGGCCAGGTTGGTCCTAGTGACCCCAGGTAAGACACTACCCACTGCCCACTTAACACTTTTTAGCCTGATCAATAACCCCAGACTGCATCCCTTTCCCTGTGCCCCATATCTCGGCCTACAACTTCTCTAGAAGACTTCTGCTTTACCAGAGACCAGGCCAGATCTAGAAATCCCAGGTAAGATATTTCCCATCATCTGCTAATATTCCCTAAAACCTGCCCAACAACCCCAGACTGTACCCTCTTCCCTGGGCTCCACACTAGGCCCCACAACCCCGGCAGCCTTATAGGAGGCCAGGCTGGACCTAGGGACCCCAGGCAAGACACTGTCCACCACCCACTAAACCCCTTTAAGCCTGCCAACAACCCAAGACTACATCACTGGGGTGGGGGCTCCTTATCTTGGCCAAAACTTCAGAAGAAGACTTCCACTTTACCAGAGGCCAGGCTAGATCTAGGGACCCCAGACCTCTGCTTTACCAGAGGCCAGGCCAGATCTAGAGACCACAGACTGTACCCCCTCACCTGGGCTCTATATCCTGGTCCACAACTTTGAAAGAAGGCTTCAGCTTTACCATAGGCCAGGCTGGAGCTAGGGACCCCAGTCCCCTCAAACCCCAGAGGAGACACTCTACTGGATGTAAAGACTCACTAGTCACCAGAACCCTTGGCCATTTAGGCCAGAAGGCCAGAGCAGAAAGAGAAACAAAGGAACAAAACTGCCATCCAACAAAGACAAACACAGTAATCAACACCCAGACATACAACCATCCCAAATCCAGATGCCTAAACACCAGTGTAAGAACACAATAACAAAAAGGGCAATACAGCACCACCAGAGCCCAGTTATCTTCAACAGCAAGATCTGAGCAATCCAACATAGCTGAAGAACAAGAAAATGACCTTTTATGAAGATTATAGAGGTCCTTAAAGAAGATATGAAAAAAGCCCTTAAAGAAATTGAGGAAAAGACAAAACAAAAAATTAGAAGAAATCAATAAATCCCTTTTTAAAAAAAGCCAAGAACAAAACAGATGAAGGAAACTGTTCAAGATCTGAAAATGGAAATAGAAGAAATAAATAACACAAATGGAGGGAATTCTGGAAATGCAAAATCTGAGTAAGGGAACAGGAACTATATATGCAAGCATCCCCAACAGAATATAAGAGATGGAAGAGAGACTCTTGGGCATTGAAGACACTATTGAGTGCAATGGGAGTTTTCTGTGTTGTGGTCTGATGTCCAGCGGAACAGAATGTTTGGTTTGAGAGGCAGGCTTCACATTCAGCTGGCTGGAATGGATCATGGAGTTCCCTGTGAACTTGGGACAAAAGAAAGAAAGGCCCTTAAAAGAGGAAAAAGAGGATGAGGTGGGGTTAAGGGGTTGTATGAGCCCTTTTGAGCTGGTCAGTGGGCAGTGGCAGTGTGTGTTGTGGTTACTTTTGTTTATCTCAGGTTTTTATCTTTAATATTTATCCCTGAGTTTTATTTTATGATAAACAGTAAAAGAAATTGTAATATCAGGCACCCAATGTGGGGCATCATTTGTCAGTGGAGTTTTTCAATTGGGACTGCTGGCTCCAAAATAACCACACAGAGACTTATTACTAATTATAAATGCTTGGCCAATAGCTTAGGTTGTTACAAACTAGCTCTTACAACTTAAATTAACCCATATTTCTTATCTACACTCTGCCATGTGGTGGTACTTTTTCTCAGTATGGCATGTTCATATCCTGCTTTCTCTATGTCTGACTGGTGACCCCGCCCTCCCTCTTTTCAACATTCTCTCAGTCAGGCTCTTCCACCTATCCTCTTTCTGCCTATGCATTGACCAGTCAGCTTTTTATTAAACCAATGAGAGCAAAATGTCTTCACAGTATAACAAAAGGATTACTCCACAGCACATTACCTCAGAGTAAAGGGTTGGAAAAAGATTTTCCAGTCAAATGGACCTAAGTAGCAAGTTGGTATAACTATCCTAACATCTAACAAAATGGACTTTCAACCAAAATTAATCAAAAGAAATAGAGAAGGGCATTTTATATTCATCAAAGAAAAAATCCACCAAGATGATGTCTCAGTTCTGAGCATCTATGCCTCAAATATAAGGGCACCCACATTTGTAAAAGAAACATTACTAAAGCTCAAATCACACATCAAACCCCACACAATAGACACACTCACAAATCAACAGGTCATCCAGACAGAAACTAAACAGAGAAATAATAATGAAACTAACAGATGTTATGATTTAAATGGACCTAACAGACAGCTACAGAGCATCGCACCCAAACACAAAAGAATATACCTTCTTCTCAGCACCTCATGGAACCTTCTCCAAAATTGACCATATACTTGGCTACAAAGCAAGTGTCAACAGATACAAAACAATTGAAATAACCCTTTGATGAAGGCCATGCCACTGATATCATCTTGGTGTTATTTCATTTTCCTGTAAGTTAGAACTTTTTAAAAATGCTTTTTGCTTTTTCAAATGAAACAATTAATAATTGAAAACTTGGTTCCATTCTGTAGCTGCATAATAGACTTATAGATATTTATCTGAAATATTGTTGCAGCTGAGGTAAGCAAGCATAGGGAATAGTTGAGCAGTCCGGGACTCCCCTTGCCTTGGGTTCTGCACACATTCCTCTCTACATAACACGTCTAGCAATGTGCTAGCTACTTAGGGCACACTTGCATGAAGCTGCCAGTTTACCTTCTTTAAATGATGGAAATAAGTTACTTCCCTCAAGAACCTATTGATAATATCTTACCGTGTTTCTAGTCAAACACATTCTGAAACACAGTCCAGGAATTGCATCAGTGGACTGATCAAGCCTAGACTGGTTTGGGGTGCATGGACCACAAGTTTAAATTGTGCCCCAGGTGAACTTTTAGGGAGAATCTCCTATGCCCAGGCATAATTGGGTGTATATATGACTAAAATCAGATGCATTATGCAAAGTGACATGTATGGAGCAAAGGAAAGCCTACATAATCTAAGTCTATTAATCAAAATACAAAACCACCCAAATTATAGCCTAGTAATGGAACTACTAGTCCTTTTGAGCCCCATAAAAGAAAGACCAAACAATGAAGAGTGCCCTTGTCTTCACTCATGTTACCCACTGCTCTCCAGCAGTGTGCTCTGACTTGATCTAGCCCTTTACTTTTGAATAGTTTCCTTACTACTCTGCAATCTGTGTGGGCTTTTACTTCATTCTTGAATGAAAGGCCAAGAACCTAGGAACACCAGGCCCAGATCCCAGCTTCTGGAAACATAACTGTCGTTTGATGTTTCAAAGCTGGAGATCCAAACAGTACACTAGAAGGACAGGGTTACTAATTTTTTTCTTGAAAACATGGATTTGGGTTTCCTTGTAGTACAGAAAAATAAGACAAATTCCTTTCTGCCGTTTTCTGTCTGATTTCCTTAGGTGTGGCAGTCAATTTGGCTTTATATATTTGCAATTTGTTAGCGAGACATTAAAAGCAGACTTGATGAGACCTTGAAATGTCTCTTCAGAGTAGGACAAGACTTGATTGATCAACAGAAAATATTCTTTTCATGGTTCCAAATGGATTCCCTATGAATCCATTAATCCTGAACCCAGATGCTTCATAAAGCCTTCAGTGTAATGAATTAGATAGAAATATGAATCCTTCGTATGGTGTATTTTGATCCCAGCTGGGAATATGACTGTGACCCGAGCAAGAATTTCCAGAAGTACTAAATGCAACTGGAAAAGCAGCAACAGATATTAGTCTCAGCTATCATGGTATCAGATTTTCATCTCTGCCAGCCTGGGACGGCCTGAAGAATCCAAGCAATCCTGTGAGAGACATCGAAGCTGTGACTGCGGATTGCCCACATCCAAATCTCTGCTTGCATCATAAAATTAGAACCTGGAAAGTGTGTTGGGGGCTGAGAGTCAGGATGAAAAACCTCAGTTTTCTTAGAAAAGTGTCTGACCTAGCTCTCAGTGTGGGCCACCGACACCAGAGCCAGCCCAGCCCCCGGGGTCACAGCAGAAGAGTTAAAAGATAGCACACAGCTGTTCCCCTTTCTCCTGAGGCTGGAGAGGAAATGGGTTTACACCCAAGCAGAGGGATTTAAACTGATCTAGGACAGGATTTTTGCCTCAAGGTAATGCTTTTTCAGATGGAATCTAGTGTCTTCCCATGGCTGGTTAGAGACCAGCCATTCCCCAGAGCCCTAGAGGCCCCCGGAATGACTCACTTAAACATCACTATTCTCTCTCTCTCTCTTTTTTAAAGACATCCTTCTCAGGCTTCTTATCAAAGAGAACAGTGACCCCGGAGGCTGGGCTGGCTCCCCTGCATGGGATTGTATCAGCTTCAGTATTATCTCAGTTGCCAGCTCCACTATTTTGAAATAATCTGTGTGAATTAAAGTGAGGAATATAGTTGTGATTTATTTTTTATTAATTGTTCTTGGTTAAAAACTTTAAGAATTGGTTCCAGTGGGAAAAAAAGGGAAAACTGAAAAGAATCCCATGGTTCTGAGAAGACAGAAAGCCAATCTTCATAAGGAGAAAACAGGATGTGTTAGACTAGACTTGGGTCTTGCAGCTTAGAAGTCTTAACTCCATCTGCTGTCCTGAGCACTTCCAACCCCATGCTTTACTTTGCTCATTTAAAAATAAGGAATCTATTCACCTTGCTAACATTTTACATGAGAAAATGCATTTTACATGAGAAAATACATAAAAGCAAGACTGTATGTTCTTTAGTTCTAAAGATAGAAACCCAGAAATACATTTTGTGAAATAGAAATCAGGTGCATGAAACCAGGAGAAAAAAAATTAGAGGACTTTTCAATACATCAAGTGGCTCACAATCACCTGTAACTCTAGCTCCAGGGGACCCGACATCTCTGGCCTTTCACTGGTGCCTGTTCTCATGTGCACATACCTATACATACACATACACACACATATGTATAATTAAAAACAATAAAAAGAAATCTTTAAAAGAATGAAGAGGTTTTAGTAGAATGGTGATTTTAATAATGTTTGCTTTTCCTTCTTTTTTTGTCATTCATTTTCTTAAAGCAATCTTTAAGAAATATATAAACTACATATTTACAGGTAGTTTATAGTTTGTAGCATCCATAGGTTGTTATTAGCTCATTGTTATCTCGGGGATCAAACATTCTTTAGCCCCATCGGAAAATCAACTTTCCACGTTTCTCTTTGCCTTCAATCTTCCACTCCCAGTTCACAGTTATGAAGGAGGCAGCAGGAAACCCGGGTCTGCATTAAATTAATTCCTTCAATTGCTCTGTTTAGATTTGCTGTTCAGCTTCCCACATAGGCCACCCTTTACCTTCTTCTCTGACAGTTATGGCAGGTTCTTAGGGGCACCAGCTCCAACTGGAGAAGACACATGAGGGCTGCCTATAAATAGCGGCAACATTGGGGATCAGGAACAACCCAGTGCAGACAAATGTGTGACCTTTTTGTACATAGTAGCTGTCTGGGTTCCCATAGCCTCTCGCTAAGAAACTTCTCTTTCTGCTCATGTACGGCTGATTTACCAACAACACCATCAGCTATTTATTTATCTCCCTCCCACATGAAGTTTCTTAATATCAGAAAATTCAAAACTAGATCCAGAAGACGGGAACAGAAGGAAGTTCGTCTGTGGCAAGAGACACATCCTCTTTGAAAGTTACAAGCAAACAAGTTTTTTTTTTTTTGAAGTGGCCAGAAGTAAATTTTTCAATTAGACACATTTTGTTGTTGTTACTTTTAAAACAAATCAGAAAATGAATGTGTGGTTGCATATTCGATAATTTTTTTGGGAGGGAGGGACAATTAACTAAAAACAAAACCAAAAATAGAGACCCCTTCAAAGAGCTGTGTAGAAGTTTTGAGCATGTCCCATGTTAGACAAGAATTCCTGAAAGGCTGGAAGGTTCATCCTCAGGAGTTTATGCTTGAAAGATAAACTCAAGCTGTGTGTTCCCTGGGGGCTGGCCCAGCCATTAGAAGGCAAAAGCATGGATTTAAAGGCTGAGGCTCCAAGCCTGACTGGGGCTCATCTTCCTGGTGGGACTTGCCTTAAAGTGCAATTAGTGTGTTCCTTGTAGAAATCTTTTCCACGTATAATGACGGAGAGTGTGGGGTCGCAATGGTGTGTGTGTGTGTGTGTGTGTGTGTGTGCCAGTGAGAAGACCCCATGTTACTGTTTCCACTTAGCCTCTAGGGACCCTTAATCCCATATCCCAAGCTCCCTCTCCTGCCACCCCTCACCAGGATGCTTCCTGGGTGCTGACAAAGCCAGCAGCAGGAAGGACACACCAGGCTCCACTCTCGTGATCTGCAGAGCCGCCGTTCCATTTTTCTGCTCTCTGTTTTGTTTTAATCTTCATTTCTGATGTGTATAAGAGTCTGCACTCACAGCTCTCTCTGGTAGTCGAGGATATTTGATCCGTCACTATTTACCCATTATTGGCTCTGTTTACCCAAGGGAAAATGAGCTGCAAGGCTTTAGAACAGCGAGCACTTTAGTACTCGGATGCACACACATGCTGATCTCTGACAGATGTTGCTCTTTGGGAACGGCAGAGAGGGGAGATACGTCATTCACTTGGGAAGCTGTTTGTGCAAGCTGACTGATCCTGCAGGTGCCCGGACAGCACAGCCATGAGCAAAGCGAAAGGCTGAGAAAAATGTCTGCTGCAGGAACAATGCCCCAAATAACTGTTTTGTTTTTTTTTCACATACACACACAGCCAGCTGGCATAGCACTCAGAGCGATGCCTTCCTGAGAAAATTCACCATCTGAAGAGACTTTAATTTCAACTGTATTACTGGGCTTATAAATTCTAACTTTGTGTTATCTTTTAAGCACTCGTATTAATTACTAGGTAACATGGTTTCTTTGGTTTCATTTTTTGTTTGTTTGTTTGTTTGTTTTGCTTTGTTTTTTGAGACAAGGTTCATCCATCCTAGGCTGACTTCCAACTTGCTGTATAACCAAGAGTGAGCGTGAACTTCTCATCCTTTGACCTTCACTTCCTGAGTGCTGGGATTGCAGTATTCAAGAATCTCACCCAGGGCTTCACACACACTGAGCAAACACTCTGTCAACTGATCTGTCTTCCCATCTCTAGGCAATTGTCTTTATAAACCTACCAAGGTGAGGTCCTTTTTCAAGCCAAAATGCATATTGGGTGAACTAGCTTTTTTTCTGTGTGTTTAGAATGTGTGTGTATCATGGGGAGGGTGTTTAACCTCATGTATGTTTAAGTAGAAGAACATTTAAAAACAGAAATCTGGGGTATTACAGGAACCTCTTTCTACCAAGGGCAACTTTCCTGCTGCCTCTGTTACATGTGTTGGTAGGCAGAGGCAGGACTGCCTGATCATCCCCAGAGAATACAAGAGACAGGGCTTCATTTTCCACAGCGGCTGTCCCCTACATCTTCATGGTTGTGTTCATATGTCCACTGAGGGTTTGCTCCTGGTCTAGACTTGTGTGACAAGTTCAATAAAGTAGACTCTTAGTCCCCAAAGGAAAGAAACCTTTCAAGGGCAGCCATGACTTTGAAGCAGTGAGAATGTTAGAAAAACTCAGTTTTCATGGTGTGTGTATAGAAACCATGCCTTCTTACCCATTACCCAATATTGAGATGTTATCGGTCTCAATTATTTTCAACAGTTTATCTAAGACATCCTGCTGGAACTCTACTGAGATTTGGCATTCCTTGCTTGAAGCCTCTCTAATAGAGCTTCATCCCCCTTAGTTAGTAGGGGCTCAAAACCAGGCTCTTACAGTCTTTGGGGGAACCTTGAAAGCTAAGTCACTTGCTGTTGGGAAAATTAAGTGAGCCAGTTCCATGTCAGAGCATGACACATACTACCTAATGATACATAGTGTCAAATTTTATTCCTGAGTTCCTTAGTAGCCTCTTTTCCTTCTGTCTGTCACAAAATTGAAGAAAAGTCCAGATACAATCTTTGGACATTCCCTTCTTTGCAGTGACAGGGTACTATCACAGATATTGGGGCTGTCTGCTATGTCAAGTTGCTTCTTGGCCCCTTGTCCAGCAGCCTGGCCTGGACTTTGCATCTTAGCTTCACTATGTACTGTTACTATCATGTCCTGTCACCTGTGCTGGCAGCCAGTCTGGACACCAGACACTATCCTGAAACCCATTTCTCATGTAACTCACAATGTAAGTGAATGAAAAGCTCCTTTTGGATTTGAATTCAAAGAACTTGAGTCAAGTTTTCCTTATTCCAAGGAAGCCAGGTAGTCTCTGGTCAAGAAAATCATGTTCTAGTCTGTAAAAGGCCCTGTTTTTCAGTACCTATGACAGCAACAAAGTAAAATCACAGTCATGATATCCACACCTTAATAAGGGAGAAAAGTAATGAGCCATTAGCTGTTTAATTGGATATCAGGTTTCTGGTGCACCCAGATTTTCTAAAGGGTTGAAATGTTGCTTCTATAACAATTCACACCTAAGGAATGTCTAGTCCTATGTTGGTTAGCTATCCTACTATGGACAAAATGTCTACTATAAAGAACTAAACACGGGAAGATTTCCCTTGGCTCACAGATGTAGAGGGTTCAGTCTGTGGCTGCATAGTCTTATAAATCATGCAGAAGGTTGTGATGGAAGAAGCTTGTGTCCCAAAGGAATTTCTTCACCCCTTGGTATACAGGAAGTAGAGAAAGACAGGAGAAGCTTAAAAAGAAGAGATTTGCAAGGATCTGCCCATGATGACCTACTTCCTTCAGCTGGACCCACTTCCTAGTGTTTCTAGAACCTTCCAAAGTATCATCACCATCTGAGGGCCAAGCTTTAACACACTAGCCTAGGCAGACATTTTATATTCAAATCACAAGCTCTCTAGAGAGAATATATCAAATGCCCTCCATGTCTGCTCATAGAAGATAGATAGGGTCTCCTGTATTAGCTAAGTCCAGGACAGCCACAGCCATTTCAGAGATCTTTAAGTAAGCAAGATCCAGCACAGATCCAGGGAAATGTCTACTGAGTGACAAAGCCAAATTGAGACTGGCAGAGTCTAGTCCCTTATACCCAGGATTGGAGCTGCTTCTCAGACTGAGAGAATGTGCGGAAGTTTCTAGGCTATAAGAAAGGCAGGCTCTGGTTTGGAGTTACACAGAACTACTTCAAGTTTTATGTTCTCCATCACCTACTAGCTGAACAAGTGTGGTGGAGTTATTTAACCTGTATCCATTTTCTAGGGCTACTGGAACAAGGTACCCCACACAAGGTGACCTAAACATTTATTTCCCTAAGCTCTGAATTCTGAGAAGCATGAGGTGGAGGGAAAGGTGAGATCAGGGTCTCTACAAGGTTGGTCCTTGATATGTCTGTCTGTCTTTGTGTTGAGTCTCTTTGCTCCTTGTAAGAACACTGATTCTATCAGGGTGGCTCTAAACTCATCCCATGATATTCCCCAAATACCATCACCTGAAGGGTTGAGATTTCCATCAGTAAATTGGAAGAGAGAAGAGGCAAAAATATAATCCACAATGCTCTTTTACTATAATAGGCAAAATATAAGTATTTAGGCCACACAGTTTTGTAAAACTGAAATTAAAATATGCATACAAGACTGGACACAGTACAAAATAAAGTATAGCTAATATTTCAAGTAAATTACTCAATAACTTGGAAAGAACTATTTTGTGGTGAAATTGGGAAGAAGCTTCTAGATCTCTCTCTTAAATGGGGTTTGAATGTAAAGGGAATATCATTTAATAAATGGTTCATGTGTAGCAGGGACATGTGTAAAAGTGACAAACTTTTGGGTGCACTTAGATGTAGTGGTAGAATTTTCAAATAATAATTTCTCCTAGTATTGATAAGTGGTATCTGTGCAGAATCATAATAAACTTGTAAAAGTATTTCTTATACAGAAAGCCATTTCATAGTAGGTATATTTTTATATATTTTATATAGACTGATCTAGAGGTCTTTTACTGGATAGTTACAATGTCAGACCTTCTACATTCTCCTTGTTCTACCCGTGTGACCACAGACTTTGCTGTTTAGCCTATGCCCAAGCTCAAGGTCTACAGAAGTACTTAGAGCTCCCTTTGTTTCTAGTCCACAAATGCAAATATCTAGTATAAGTGAAACTCATCTCTAAGAATAAATTTGAAGCTCCTCAAAGTAAGTACAAAAAGCAATTTCTAAATTCCAAACCTGTATTTATTGGTATTATTGATATTATTTGTGTGTACATGTGTTCATTTGGAAGTGGAGACTACAGGTAAACTTTGGGTGTCATTCCTTAGGTGTCATCCATCTTGCTTGTTGAGACAGGGTCTCTCACTAGCGTGGAGCTCACCAAATAAGCTAGGCTGGTTGGCCAATGAGCCCCAGGAATCCACTTGTCTCCACCTCCTCAGATCTGGGATTGCAAGTGTACACTACCATGACTGGATCTTTTACATGTGTTCTGGGGATTGAATTTAGGTCCTCATGCTTACAAGGCAAACACTTTAACAAGTGAGCTACCTCCCCAGCCCTAGATTTATCTGGTTATATCCAGTAAATCCCATCAATGCAATTTCTCCATGATTAGTACTTATTTGTGATTGTACTCTGCAACTCTAACCAAGGTAACTGGACTCAGATTTATATAAGGCAGAGCAATGATTGAATAAGAAGACAACTTTGGATTTTTAAGACTTCTTAAAGAAATAAATAAATAGAACTTTCTTGATCAACATTCGTTGACATGATCTTAAATGATCTTAATTGAATCTAGGGTCTTTGATTAGTATCTGTCTTTCAATTTAATTCAAAGAATCAGAATCAATAGGATGGATGGATGGATGGATGGATGGATGGATGGATGGATGGATACATGGATGGATACATGGATGGATACATGGACAGATATATAGTAATAGGTGACTGGTAGATAGATAGATAGATAGATAGATAGATAGATGATAGATGGAATTTATTGCAGGAATTGTGTCAAATGGTTATGAGAAATCCCACAAAACAGTCTACAATCTTACAAGCTGGTGGTATAAATTAGTCTGAGACCAAACAATAATAGCAGTGAAGATTGGCGGGGGGAGGGGGGGGGGGGGAATGCTGGTGTAAAGACCAGCATCGGAAGGCCTGATGAACAACAATTTCATTGTTTGAAGCCAGGAGGAGTTAAATGTCCCAGCTCCATCCAGCAGAGAGAAAACTCTCTCTCTCATTATTTGTTCTATTAGGACCATCTTAAGGGGCTGACTGGATGATGCCCACCCACATTGGTGTGGCAATCTTCTTTACTCACTCTATGATTTAATTCTAGTCTTTTACAGAAACACCCCTGTGAACACGGCCCTAAACATTTTAGCAGCTATCTGAGCATCCCTTCACATATACAATTGACCCTTTCCATACACAATTGACCACCACAGTGGTCATAACTCTCCATGGTGGGGCCAGTGAGGCACTTAGCAGGAGTAAATTGGGTGAGATGACCTGTGACTAACTTGAACTAATGTGAAAGTTTGCTTGGACCCTGGGAAATTAGAGCATCCTAGAGGCAATGTTTATCCCATTTGGGCTGCAACAGGGTAGGATGGAGATTTTCCTGGAAGCAGTGCTGTTTTGTTAGATCAGAGGCAGCCTCATTGTTGCTTGGTGAAACCAAGATGTTACACATGGAGAACTGTGTCAGTCCTAAGGGAAGAGGCACCCTTAGGAGACAGGTAAGAAGTCCATCTTTAGTGATGGTGAGGATAAAGCAAGACAGGGAAGGTTTTAGATGTGACACAGAAACTGGAAGACTTTGCAGGCAGATGTTTAGGAGTTTACCCATGGCTCCAAACTTATGTTAGCAAATAAATCCCTGGGATAGGAAGCAGGGTTATTGGTGCTTCCAGGTTTGGATTTGTGCTCTGTTTATAGATACATGGGATTGAAGCCTTAATTACCTACTGCTCAGCTGTGTGACAGAATGCTACATGATTTTCTCAGCTGACCTCCTTTCCATGGGCCCCACCTGCTGGACTGTGGAATGGGTGGTCAGGGACTTATAACTAAATTCCAAATTCATCCTCTTTCACTGTAATGGTTTTCTTGGAATGACTCAGACCCCATCAGGTAAATATTTGGCTAAGACAACCATGCTAGTTTGTCTCTGGAATGCGAAAGTGGACCCTGCAGAAAGACTTCCCCTTTCTCAGATGATGCTGAATAAAATGTTGAATGAGGGTATTCATGAATGTAGACTTTTCATGACTTTTATGCTGACTTCTTCTTCCCACATACCTTTTTCCTTGCTTACCAGACTTTGGAATTTCCAATTTCCTTACATGATCATGGTTTAGGGTACAAATCCTCTATACATAATAGATACTATTGCACAGGGCAGCCTATGCAGTAGCATGCTTTCAGGGTAGATTTTGAGGTCATAAGGCTTGAAAGTAAGAGATGTGTGTATGTGTGTGTGTGTGCGTGTGCGTGCGTGTGTGTATGTGTGCCCATGAAGGTCAAGGAAAAACTTTCCATATCATTCTTTGGGTTCTGTTCTAAGGCAGGGTCTCTCATTGACCCAGTATTCACCAAGTGAGCTATATTTGCTGGCCAGCAAACCTCAGGTATCTCCCTGAGTCCATATTGCCAGTGCTAAGATTAAAATCCCTGGCTTCTTTTACATGAGTTCTAGGGGTGGAGCTCATGTTCTTGAGATTGCAAGGCAAACACTTTACCAACTAAAAATATCACTCCTGACTAGTGCCATGGATATGAATAAAACCAGCTTTTCTCTAAGTCATGCTTCTTCTTCTTCTTTTTTTTTTTTTTTTTTGTTTGTTTTTTCGAGACAGGGTTTCTCCTGTAGCTTTGCGCCTTTCCTGGAACTCACTTGGTAGCCCAGGCTGGCCTTGAACTCACAGAGATCCACCTGGCTCTGCCTCCCGAGTGCTGGGATTAAAGGCGTGCGCCACCACCGCCCAGCAAGTCATGCTTCTTCTATGTAGACTATAGACCATGTCCTAAGCACTTTATCCTAAGTATCTAAAATTTGTACTCACATATAATAACCCAGTTATTCATGACTGCATTAAATTTACTATAGCTGTTTAATAGTTACATATGCTAAATTAATTGTAATTTGGGATATAGATTTCTTTTTAATTTTTAGGTGTGAACACTTTGAATTTTATAAATATATAAATTACACGATATGTATTTTACCTGTGAAGACAGTCAAATGTCACCCATCAGCAGGGAAAAAAACTGTTACAGAGGTTAAAATGGTAGATAAGATATTACATTGCCCAAGTCAAAATTGAACTAATTAAAACAAAAATTTAAAGGACTTTTAATCTGAGAGCATCAAAAGAGTCAAACACAGGAGGGAATTCTCCTATTGTAAAAAAGAAAAAAAATTTCTCCAATTACTAACAAAGGTTGTAGAAAAGGAAGAGCTGGAGTCCTGGCTTTAGGTAATGGGGGGGTGGGGGGTGGGCGGTGACTGGTTATTAAACCAATGAGTCTAGAGCTTTGTGCTTTGTTCTTAAGCTGTGATTTGATGAACTTGAGACATTGTTTAAATACTTAAGGGGTATGTCAAGGGTTTGCTTGCAGAAGCCAGACTGCCCTCTGTGAGTCTGAGACAATGGTATTTCTTGATTGTCGTGTGATTGAATCCAGAACCAACTAAGAGGGTCTGTGTGGACACTTCCAGAAAGGATAACTGAGGAGAGGAGACCCTCCCTCAGAGTGGGTGATGCATTCCAGTGAGTGGCCCAAGAAGTCCCCGGGAGCAGTGTTGCTTGCTTGCTGGCTTTCAGTCCTTGCTGGCAGGTGTGTCTATTTGTGTTGCTGCTGCCACTGCCTTCATTCTTTCTAACATCAGAAACCCAGCTTCTTTGGCTTTCCATTGTGACTAAAGACAGTGGCTCTCTGGGAGTCCTCCAGGCCTTCACCACCAGAATGGAAATTTGAGGTGTCCAGCCTGAGGACTGAGTAACCTGCCAGCTTCTCAGCCTTTGGAGCAAGTAGCCATTGTTGAACTACCTAATTCCTGTTATTCTTTTACAACACACACACACACACACACACACACACACACACACACACACACACACACATCCCTCTTTAAGTTCTATTTTAGAGAACTCTGGTGAACACAGCGACACAGCAGATACCTTCCCTACTATTGAGCTCTGATTAGAATGTCTCTTCATTTGAAATTCCCATCCTAATGTCATGCAGTGGTCTACAGCTCTTTGTCAAGTCAACTCTATGCCTCAACTAATGTGCATGGAAAGTCTGACTTGTTCTTCCTTAGGCTAAAAGGTTTCCTCTTTACCTTTAGATGGAATTAAGCTTTTTCTCTCCTTGTTCATACATCTGTGGGTTATTGAAGCACTGACTGGACATTCTTTTGAATCTATTAATTAGTATGTATACCTCCTTGTTATTCTTCACAACTTGAGGATGGCTTCTTTTTCTTTTCTCTCTCATTTAAAAAAAAAGATTCAATTTTTTACATCTTTGTGTGTGTTTGTGTGTGCCTGTATGAGTTTATACACAGCATTTGTGTTCAAGTGTGGATAGAGGCCAGAGGGAATCAGATCACTTGCAACTAGATAACAGGCACTTGTGAGGCACCTAATTGAGTTCTGGGACTCTAACTTGGGTCTTCTATAAGAACAGAAGTCCATTTCCCCAGGTCTTTCTCTTGTACATCCCCAGAGGCAGGATAGACACAGGTCAGATCAACACTATTCATTGGAAGCCTTAACTCCAAATTTCTCTGTTTCAGTCTTAACCCAAGTCTATGGACTATAAAATACTTTTAAAATATGAAAGACTATAAGAGGAACTAGACATCTGCCATTCTTTTTTTTTTTTTTTTTTTTTTTTTGGTTTTTCGAGACAGGGTTTCTCTGTGTAGCTTTGCGCCTTTCCTGGAACTCACTTGGGAGACCAGGCTGGCCTCGAACTCACAGAGATCCGCCTGCCTCTGCCTCCCGAGTGCTGGGATTAAAGGCGTGCGCCCGGTGACATCTGCCATTCTTGAAGGTTATTATCCTAAATGCTCAAAGCCACAGGTTCTTTAGTTTGTAGAAAGCAAGGGTCATAGAGCTAATTGGCAGTCAGTTCAGATGAACTTTGGCAAAGTATTGGCCTCAATGGGAAAAGAAAGTCCTAAGCAGCTATCCTACTCTGAGACCTCTAAACTAGGGTATGTATTTGCAAGAAGGAATATAAACGATGTGTTAGTCATTGAAAATCCTCTTGTTAGTTTATTTGTTCTCTTCGTTTTCCTGGGTTCCTTAGATACTAAACTTGACTCTTGGAATGATTTTGAAGGAAGACTTGAAATTCATCCAGTGCATAGAGAGGAAAACTGTTTCAGAAGAATAACTCACCAGGAAAGGAGGTTAAATAAAGGACATGAGTAGGGGGGAAGGCTGGGAGTACCCTTCATCGGAAGCACAGAAGACCAGAGGGAGAATCAGGGCATATGGGGAAGGGCCAGAGCTCAAAGAATGCAGAAAGTCTTCAAAGCATTTCTCCAGGGGAGGATGTTATTAGATTTGTTTAAAAAAAAAAGGAGTCTTAAAAATAATTCTAAAGGCAACAAGATGATGCAAAAATGCAAAAATAATACCTGCTGATAAAGAGCCCTTATTCTGAGCTAGGTACAAGTCTAGGCCCTTTCCATGCATTCATATATTTCATTCCCACGGTTACCCAAGGGGTACGTACTATATTGCTTCTTTTACTAAATCACATTCATAGTAAGCACCCGAGTTGAGATATGAATGAAGGCAGTCAGGATGGACTGCATATTTCATTTTGCTGCTGTGCCTCCCCAGAGGTAGGAGGGATGTAGACTGGAGGTGTGTAACTTGATAGCAAACAGAGGCAGCAGCTGAGAAAGGAACTCATATTGCAACAGAGATAATGCAGTTGGTACAGTTGGTAGTGGTACAATTAATAATGCAGTTGGTACAGTTGGTAATGGTACAATTGGTAATGCAGTTGGTACAGTTGGTAGTGGTACAATTAATAATGCAGTTGGTACAGTTGGTAATGGTACAATTGGTAATGCAGTTGGTACAGTTAGTAATGGTACAATTGGCAATGCAGTTGGTACAGTTGGTAATGTACAATTGATAATGCAGTTGGTACAGTTGGTAATGTACAATTGGTAATGCAGTTGGTACAGTTGGCAATGTACAATTGGTAATGCAGTAGGTACAGTTGGTAATTGTGGAGGCCCACAGAGGTTTCCTAGTGAGATCTGAGCTTGCTTTACCCAGCAGGGCTGCATTAGAGAATGGCTTGACCATGTGCGTGATTATCAAGTGATTGGGGTCTGCACTTGGCTGAGCTAGAGAGAGGTCTTTTGCTCCACCCCTTGGCATTCCTAGAAAATGCCCTTTTGAAGAGACAGAAGAGGCCGATGGATATTGATCCAGACCCTCCTGAGGCTATGCTGTGTTTTTTATTTGTCTCTCCCCTCTCTTTCTATCTAAATATTTCTCACTCTTCCCTCTATAAGAGTACCCTGGGAAAAAAGTAGGAGTGGGTCTCCCACCATTAATGGTACAATGGATAACGCAATAGATAGAGTTGACAGGTTCTCAGCGAGGGACAGTTTTAGGGTTTGGTAAGCCCTTGGGAATCATGTAGAGATTCACCCTTGAGCCAGAAAAAGAATACAAGAATATTGGGTTTGTGGTGGGAGAGGCACCTTAAGCACGAAATGGGACCCCAAATGCCATGGCAGTACATAGAAAGCAGATGACAGAGAGATGTACTCTGAATTGGAAGAGAAAGACAGTCATTAAGTGTAAGGAAGACTCAGATAAGTCAGATGAAACGGAAGAAAGGGTATTTACAGGCACAGAATGAAATGTACACCTCAAGTACCAAAGGAAAGCAGGGTGAGTCCCAGGTCACAGGGGAGTTTAGGCAGGATGTGCAAAGCAGAGCAGAGAGAGGGGAGATGAAGCTAGAGGGAAGTAGGGAGGGACGAGAGAGGGCATCGGCTCTCCAATTCATTTCATTACTGCATGCTTGCCAGAAACATCTCAGAAGTTCTAGACCTAGTTAGCACCCACAGATGGTTGTACCTTTAGGAGGTATGTTAAATTACTTTCCTTGTTGCTGAGACAAAAACAAAACTCCAAACCAAAACAACAACAAAAATAACCAACCTGACTTTAGGCAGGAAGAGTTTATTCTGGCTTTTGGTTTCAGACCATCCCAGCAGGGTAGATGTGGTAGAGTTCATGACAGTGGAAGCATAGAATGATTCCTTCTCACATCTTGGTGGAGCAGGAGACAGAGAATGGGGATGTGCTCCATCTCCTAATGAGTGAGTGACGTACACCAGCACCGTTTTCCAAAGGTTCCACAACCTTCTGAAACAGAGCTACCAGCTGGGACCAAGGGTTCAAACACATGGACCTGCCGGGTCACATTTCCCATTCAAACTGTAACAGAAGGTCACAGCCAAGGTGACATGTGAGCTTCTGGACAGCTCAAAGAATCATGAAGTTATTGAAAACCTGAGTTCACAAGCCAGCCAGCCCAAAGGCACGTCTGCTCTCACCTGCTTCACATGCTAACCCCAAACAGTGATGGTGGCAGTTGTCACCGTGACAGCATTTACCGACAATGTGCTTCCTGGCATGGACCATCTGGCTTTGGGAGACAGACAGACGATAGGAAACACTATTTCTGCAGACCCTCACCATTCCAGGTCCCTGGGTTTCTCTTGAGAGGCATATTATCTGTCCTCTGTAGACTGCCTTGTAGGTTAAATGACACAAACTCCTCTTTTCCACCCTGTGCCCTGGTTCCTTGTGTCTAAAAACCTTCCCATCACACTTTTGAACCTCATGGCAGGTGCACTGCTCTGCCACCATCCTAGCACTTGGCATCCTAGGTTTGTAGTTGTTTTTAGTTCTCTGGTTCCTTCCCTGCACTCTTATTTACATGATCTGTGCCAGCCTCTTCTGTCTGTATTAGCTTTGCTAGCACAAAGTAGGCACCACTAAGGTTTCCTGTTGAACCCCATATAGCAGTATGTACAAAAGAGGGGCTTATTTGCTAATGATACACAAACACACACACATACATTTTTTTTCCCAGTGTGACTATTAAGCACCCATCTGATCAGAACACCTCACTGCACTGAAGGCTTTGGAGATCAATCCTTGCAGAATGTTGTGCTTGGCTTCCTTTACAGTGGATCAGGACTGGACCTTTTCCCCATATTTCATATGATATTGTTTCTTAATTATCTGTGAAATATGTTTATCTGTGGGTGACTGGATGAGCTATGACTGTATGCAACCTGTATCTGCAGGAGGAAGCTTCATAAATAAGTCCATCTTGTACAGTCTGTGAAATTTTGTGTGTGTGTGTGTGTGTGTGTGTGTGTGTGTGTGTGTGTGTGTGTGTTCCTGTCTCTTTTTGCCCTGTCTCCCTTCCTCTTCTCTCCCTCCCTCCCTCCCTCCCCACCCCCTCTCTCCCCACCTCCGGAACAGGGATGGAATCTGGACCTTTACACATGCTAATCAAGCATTCTACCACAAAACTGCATCCCCACAGACTGGGATGTCTCTAATCTGACCATAAAGAGAAACGAGGAGGAAATAGACTAGTATGGAACAGGGTAGATTTAAGGATGTGATTTTGTTCTTAGGGAAATTTAATGTGGCTTATATGAAATAAAGAAAAATACATACAACAAAGCCAGGAACTTGAAGAGGCATCTGAGAGACGGGAAGCTCACTGATTGGCCAGGCCATCAGGACAGGAGCCAGCCAAGGGAGCTAAGGGTTGCACAGCAAAGGACTCAGATCAATAGCTTCACCCCCACCCCCCAGCTCCACTTTTGGTTGGTTGAATGGGAGGGTTGTGCTGTTGGTTGTTGGTGACTGAGTCTCAACAGTTCAAAGCTGACTTTGAACCTGAAGTAATAGCTTCAGGTTAGGAAACACTTCACCTTAGCTTGCTGAGGGCTGGGATCACAAGCACCACCAGGACAGGCTACTGCCTCACGTTTTAAATGAAAATGAACACTGTATACTTTGTCTCTACTGAATGTTCTCTCTAATGCTGAAGAACTATAGACCATGTGTGTTCTTGTGTAGAAATGGTCACAGCTGTGTATCTTCTTGTTGTTTTACAAGATCAAAAGTAGTCCCATCCTTTTTCTGGCAATGAAGTTAATTAGAACTTCATTGAACGTAAACATTAGGAGAAAAAGTACACTACTAAATAGGGTGGGTAGGGCTGTGACTTTAAAAGGCAGCACGTGGCCTTGGACCATGACTGTTAGGGTCACTACATCCGTACATCGTTAAAAAAATGAAACCTGCTACCATCCCTATCTTCTGTCCTGTGCTAGTTATGTGACCTGTTTCATGGAATTGCATAGATACAAAGCCCTTAAGCGGTTCCTCTCCTCCTGTCCCATTCTTATCAGACCGAGTTTATATTTTATTTTACCCAGCTGAATTGCAGTTTTAACAACGCTTTCCTTAGAAAAATGCAAACAGATTTGCAAAGTGCTACCAGCCTGATTTACTTAGGAATACCAATGGAACTCCCAATGTCAGACCCACTTGTAACAAGTTGACTTCGGCAGGATTGCACAATTACTAGACTGAAAAGAGTGGCCAGTGGCTGCCACCTAGTTCTGCTTTTAGCCCTTAAGAATGCACTGAGTATTGAAAGAAATCGTGGAAGAACTTAGAGCCGCCACGAGGAGACAAGGAGCCAGCAACACTCTCCTCTTCCTCTAAGCTATACTACCATATATGACTTACTATTCATGGATGAATATATTAAGAACAAGAAGCACTCATTTCTATCCATTTAACCAGCAGGGTCAGGGCATGTGTTTATTGAATAAAGTCATATGGAAAATGTCATCTCTGCTAACCAGGAGCTTCTGGTCAAGACAAAAGGCAAGCTATCAAACTACCAGCATTGAAGGTACAGTCTAACTCACAGTATTTATAGCATGTCTGCAGATATGCACAGAACCTCAGAGATTTATAGATGGCATGCATGACACCTACCAGGGAGTCAGAGCCTTGTCTGAGTAAGCATGGTTTCAGATGAGCCTTTGGGGATGAGTGCATATGGCTATGGGGAACTGGGAGAAAATGAAGAGCACAGGGGTTCAGGGAGGGGCCCACATGCCAGGGTGGGTCTGGGAGCTGCTATCAGAAGCATGTGGGACCAGAGAGAGGCTGGTGGAGATGCAGAAGTGCATTGAGACATCTGTGGAAGGTCTGGAGGTCTGCCCTTTAATGGAGAAATGGAAGTGATACTCAAACCCCCTTATTCTGTAGTATGATGGATGCCAGAGGCTTTCTAGTTCATGTGTTGTATTCTTAGAAAACAAAACCAAACAAAACTGGGATGTAAATTCCCTAAGCTTATTTCCTACTTCTTGGCTAGATGACAAAGAAAGGGGCTATTGTGTTTGCTATAATTTTTATTGGGGATAGAGGCCTGCTAACCCTGGTGTGTATTACAGGCTAACTTTTGACATTGTAAGAGAAGTTCTCTAGAAACTCACACTTAAGAACTGTACAGTAGAGTTATAAAACAAATAAGAATCTCAAAATGTTATGATTTTGTGTTGGGCTACATTCATAACTATCCTGCGATACATGTGGTCCACAGGCCACAGTTGGACATGCCTGGAACCTTTATTCACAGTAACCAAGTGTCTGCAACTAGTGTTCACGATTGACCACCCTTTCTGTTACTTGACCTGTCAGAGCGACTTGCACCTTGTAGTCCTCTGTAAATAGTTCAGAATTCATTCATTCAACCACCTGTGCTAGATCCAAATGTGTCATATTATTGGTGATTGCATGGCTTATGGTTAGTGTTTTACAGTTTTCCGTGTTGCTTGGGTCTCTAAGTAAAGAGCCATCTTGAATGAACAGACAGCCTGGCAATTCATGAATGGAACCAGATAGAGCATGTTAGTGATTTGAGGGTAAACTCAGTAGAGTTACTCAGAGTTACAGATTTATTCTAGGATAAAATTAAATGGCACAGGACCGATTCCAGGGTGGTCAGTGAGTTGACCCCTTCTCTCTGTATGTGCTGTGGAGTTTTGCTTATCTGTGGGACTCTTCTGACTACTTTTTTCCAGAACTGATAAATGTTGGAAACTCAAAAGAACTTCAAGATGTTTGAGTATCACTTTGTCACTAATACAGTCCCGACTTACATTCCCAGAAAGTTTAAGTGAGTTTCCAAGAGAGGAAAAGTGCTTGAGTGCAGATTCTATGGTAAGGCATTGATAACAGCACAGCACCGCTGAGAGTTAGCTGCTTCTATCCTGTCTGGGTACCTAATGCCTGCAAAGGCTTTCCATCAAAGTGCTGGATGTCTGTCAGCATCCTTGAACAGGGAAGGGGGACTTGGAATTGTAAGAGCAGCAATGTACTTACCTATGGAATGTTTAACTCTACTCTGCTTTTCCTAAATGATTACACCCCAAAACTTGAGTGCAAAAGAGGAAAAGTAAATCAATCAAGTGTGATGTTCCAAGTTACTTTGTGAGTTTGGAACTGTGGTTTTCATTACAGGAAAGGAATTAAACTTTTAGTACATGATTTAGACCACCTCTTCCTAAGGCGAGCTTTCTCGGAGTTTGCACTAGCTTAGAAAATGATCTTCTGGTTCAGAGAAGTAGTTAATGCAACCTTACTCTCTTTTTTTAAAAAGAAGTTTTTATGCCATATTGTTTTAGAGCAGGTCTAGATAGAGTGGAGAGTGAAAATGTGTGTTTGAACTTGGCTTTCATTGCCTCCACATAGTTCGTAGAAAAATATTTTGTAATTGTTCTTAGAACTAACTGTATTACTTTTGTCCATAAAAATACAGTTAGGATTCCCTGGGAACCCACAGGCCACACAAGCTAGGGATGAAGGTGAGCTAGTTTGGGATTTTTGCTCCCTGTTCCCTCCTCCAAATCCAATCTCCCAGTCTTACCTCCATCCCTATAGCAGACCTTCTGGATACCTTGACCCAAGAAAATATTAAATCTGAAAAATTCCAGGAGCAAAAAATCCAGGACATACGGGACACTATGAAAAGACCCAAACCTATGAATAGTAGGAATAGAGGAAAGAGAAGAAACACAGGTCAAAGGCACAAAAATATTTTCAGAAAAATCATAGAAAACAATTTCCCTAACCTGAAGAAGAAGGTGCCTATCAAGGTACAAGAAACATACAGAATATTAAATAGACTGGACAAGAAAAGAAAGTCTCCTTGCTGCATAATAATCAAAACACTAGTCATACAGGACAAAGAAATAATATTAAAAGCTGCAAAGGGAAAAGACTAAGTAACATATAAAGGCAGAACGATCAGAAAAACACCTAACATCTCAATGGAGACGATAAAGGCCTGAAGGGCCTACAAAGATGTTCAATAGACCCAAAGAGAGCTCAGATGCCACCCCAGATGACTATACCCAACAAAACCTTCAATCGCACAGAAGGACAAAACCAAATTTAATCAGTATCTGTCTACAAATCCAGCACTATAGAAGGTACTAGAAGGAAAACTCAAACCTCAAGAGGTTAATCACACCCAAGAATATATGAATATACAGGGAATAGTAATCACAGACCAGCAAATCAGAAGAGAGGGAAGAAACACACACACACACACACACACACACACACACACACACACACACATATACACACACACAGTAGAGACACCACTTATAACACCACAACAACAAAATAACAGGAATCAATAAACACTTCATGATAACTCTCAGCTTAAATCATATATTGACCCCACACACTGGTGATAGGAGACTTCAATACTCCAATTTTGCCAATAGACATGTCATCCAGACAAAAACTAAACAGAGAAATGCTGGAGCTAACTGAAGTCATGAACTGAATGGACCTAGCAGATTTTTAAAAAAAATTATTTATTTTTATTTTATGTGCATTGGTATTTTGCCTGTGTGTATGTCTGTGTGAAGGTATCAGATATTGGAGTTACAGACAGTTGTTAGCTGCCATGTAGGTGCTGGGAATTGAACCTGGGTCATCTGGAAGAGCAGAGTGCTCTTAAGTGCTCTTAACCACTGAACCATCTCTCCAGCCCCTTAAGATTGAGCTCAGGGTCTCATGAATGCTAGGCAAATAATCTACCACTGGCCTATGTCCCCAGCCCATCTGTCACATTTCTTGTTGTTGTTTTATGTTTTTTTTGAGACAGAGTTTCTCTGTGTAATAGCTCTGGCTATTCTGGAACTTGTTTTATAGACTAGGGTGACCTCAAACTCACAAAGATCCATTTGCCTCTGCCTCTCAAGTGCTGGGATTAAAACCTAATACAGTAGAAGCTTCCTAAAATATATACATGTATGTGAAATTGCCAAGTAATGAGGGAGGAAGAGCATCCAATGGACACCTCTTATTACCAAATGAAGATTCTAGTACTGGGAATGGGTTACATCTAACAGAGTTGTTAGCCAAAGGAGTCCCATGGGAACCTCCATATAAGCCAAACTGTTGCCAGTGCCACAGGTTACTCTACACAAATGGATGGCAACTCCCTATGTTGTTGAAGACAATACCTACCCAACTCATAGATTATGGAGAAGTTGAGCTGGTGCCTACCTAGAGCCTTCACCCCTATGGACTAATGTTCATGGTACTGGAAGGTACTCTGCATGCTACCAAAGGAGAAACGTAAACACCAACACAGCTACAAACCTTTTGCTACAAACCCTTTGGTCCACAATGGTGTCCGGCCTGCAAGATGTGCTAGGGCAGTAGTGGCACACAGCTTGTGGTCGCAACCAACCACTATCTGATTTGACTTAAGGCCTGCTCTAGGAGGAGATGGAACCTGTATCAAAAGCTGCTTGAATGACCAAGCACCTGAAACTAGAGAGCCCAGGGATCTAGAGTAAAACCAAATGCTATTGTTCTAAACAATAACAACAAAACATAGCAATAAAATGACTCCTGATGACATTCTGCTATTCATAGATCAGATAGCTTAGCCATCATCAGAGAAGCTTCCTCCTGCAGCAGATGGGAACAAATACAGAAATCCACAGCCAGAAAATATGCAGAGTGAGATACCTTGCAACATTCAACCCTAAACGGGATGTCTCCATCAAATTCCTTCCCTCAAGGCTCAGGGAATCCCATGGAAGAGGAGACAGAAAGAATATAAGAGCCACAGGGGATGGAGGACACCAAGAAAACAAGGCCCTCTAAATCAACATGATCAATACACATGTGAACTCAGAGCCTGAGGCAGCATGCACAGGGCCTGCATGGGTCTGCAGCAGGCGGGATCCTAGAACCGAAAGGAGAAGTGGACACATGTCCCTATCCCTAACCCAGAAGCTAACTCCACTTGATAACCACTGAAAAATGAAAATGGAGATTTCTCCAAGGGAGTCTTACTAGGAAAACAAACTATTCTTAAGTTTAGGCCCCATGCCCAGTAGTGGATAGCTAAAACAAAACAAAACAAAACAAAACAAAACAAAAAGAACCTCAATGGCATCTTTGGAGGTTCTTTGTCTTATAATGTTTCTTATTTTTTAAATTATCTTTTAAAATTTTTCATTTATTATTCTTAGTTATTCCCCTCTTTATTGGGCTCTTTTCACTTGTTTTGTCCTATTCTGATGTGTTAGTTTTTGTTTTATCTCATTGTATTATATTTTATTAGAATTCTGCTTTTTTTCAAGTGAGAGACAGAAATGGGGTGGATCTGAATGGAAGATAGGGAGGAACTGGAAGGAGTGGAGGGAGAGAGGGGAATCCCTAATCAGTATATTACAAGGAAAAAAAACTATTTTCAATAAAGAAAAATAATTAATTTCAAAACTACAGTTAGGAAAGAGGCAGAGAGAACCTCAGATATCCAGTAAGCCAGGGAGAAAGGTCAAAGGTTGAAGGAGCAAGCACTACTGTGCACCAATGTACCACCTAGTGACCGTAATTAGTAATTGCATGTAAAAGTTCACAGTCCCCGTCCCTGCAGAGTGAGGGTCTATGTTCGCACTTGACTACAGCCTCACTGTTGTTAGGAAATGTGAAAGTGACTTGCCAGTCATTTCACTTCGCACTCTCATCTCTGTACAGGAGATCTTCCAAGGTTTTACGTATTTGTGCATTTCCATCCTTCCCCTTCTATTTGCTACGGTTTGAAATCTTCTAACAACCACACCAACTGTAAATAACTGACTGCACACATTCCCTAAGATGCATTTCGATTTCAAAAGGTTGGTTGGTCTCTACTAATCAGTCCAAGACCTAATGGGGTAGTAGGGCTGGGGCTATGCTTGGTTTAAAAAGTCGATTACTGAAAATGATTGGTCCAAATAGCATTTCCCATGATTTGATGGTCACCAGAACACCACCGGAAACATTACCCAGGCATTAAAATTACCGACTATAACACTTTCCTATTGTTTAGAGGGATAATATTGCAAAAGCAAAACACTCTGGTTAGGTTGACATCTGCCAACACTATGTGTTAATTTTAGGACTAGCACAATTTTTCCTGTTTCTCCCTGCTCCAGAAGACCACTTATTAAAAGCCAAGAAATGGCTGAGGCCTTTTCTGAAGAAGAAACCAATTTTTAGATTGCATTGGATGAGTATTTTGTTTGTTTGTTTGTTTGAAATTAGATCTGGGTTTCTCGTATCTCCTTGATGTACAGCCTGCTCACATAGGTTTCTCTGCACTTTATGGCTCAGGACTTAGGAAAATAGGTTCCAACAGGAAAAGTGGTAAATAAATACATTATATCTTTATAGGCTACTTGATAGACTGAAAACACACTAATTAGCTAACATTATTTAATAGCATAGAAAATGCTTCCAATGTATTTTCATGTTGTTTTTTTTTTTAAAAAACCTCATAATTATGCTTTTAGTATGCTATCAAGTTTAGGGTAAAAATCGTTTTTATGTCCTAGGAAAACATTACTAGAATGATATGCTGCTAAGACTGGGCTGGGCCTCTTCTGCCTTTTCTATCTCATGGTCCCAGACAGGATGAAACACGTGCAGAGGAGCGCCCAGGCCTCCCACCAAGGTTCCCTGACCTCTGTCTTCCGGCATATCCTCACTGGCTCCTGCGCAAAAGCATCTAAAAAGATGTTGTTGTGTGGCACTAACTGTAGGGAAAGCTACTCCATCCTCCGATGTGCTAGGAGAGAGCCATGCATGGGAAAGAAGCAGTCCTGGCAGGCTGTGGGCAGAAGACAGGACTAAGATGGGGCGAACAGGTGTCCTGCTGCCTGGTCCTGGGCTTTCTCGGCATCTTCCCCTACGTACATCTTAGGCAATGAGGTCTGACACCCATTGAAATCTGTAGTTAGGATTCCGGGCCAGCTCCATGTTTTATGTGTTGTCTCTAAGGTTTACCCTTTAGTTTCTTTTTTATTAATTAAATTGGTTCTTTTGACAGTTTTATACAGGCGTATAGTGCGTACTGAACACTCTTACCCCCACCCCACTGATATTCTTATTATCAATCGCCCACACCTCCCTACGCATCTCTTTCTCACACTCATGCCTATTTGTTTTGTTTTGTGATCCACTGAGGCTAATTGTTGACAAGGAACTTATCAATAACACGGTCATTGTTTACAAAGCCATCAATTGGTTTTCATTTTCCATGCTCCAAGTTCCATGCACTCTTCTTCTTTCTATATCCCTCTTTCCTTCCCTCCACTTGTGGCTTTCACTACTGACAGGGTGAAGCTCGGGGGTGTAGCCTAGTGTGCAGGAGGCCCGTGGTTCAGTTCCTAGTTTGGCCAAAACAAACAAACAAACGAAGTAGATGACACCAGATATTTGACAGCAGTTCCAGGGGATTCTTTTCTCTCTGAAACAATTCAGCTTAGAATGAGACTACCGATTGATTGGTTTTTAACCTCCTGGAAAGGATGTGGTAGTCTTACATACTGGGCTCCAGTTTCTAGGAACCAGTAATTTATAGAATATTTCTGCCTACATCAGCCAGCCCAGATTAGTATAACAAATCTACTCTACTTACCTCATACCCAGGCAAGAGTGTCTTAACGCAGGCTGAGTGGATTTTTAGGAGTGTTTCCTCTTGAGACCCAGGTGTTTGGACTGGTTTTCTGTAACACTGAGGAACCCACCATTAGCTGTTCAGGCCAGCTAGCATTTGGACCCTCAACACACAATGGGGTATGTGAACCCCACATGTAGCTGAGGCTCACCTTAGAACTCCTGGTTCTTTGAATGTCTACACTGGTTCCTTTACCTGCCTCTTCATGTAAGTCTCACTGTACTTATCCTAGTTAGGGTTTCTATTTTTACCATGAAACATCATGACCAAGGCAGCTTGGGAGGTAAGGGTTTATTCAGCTTACACTTCCATATCATTGTTCTTCATCAGAGGAAGTCAGGACAGGAACTCAAGCAAGCAGGAACCTGGAGGTAGGAGCTGATGCAGAGGCCATGGAGGGGTGCTGCTTACTGGCTTGCTCTTCGTGGCTTGCTCAGTCTGCTTTCTTATAGAACCCAGAACCCAGGGATGGCACTACCCACAGTGGGCCAGGCCCTCCCCAATCAATCACTATTTAAGAAAAAGCCCTATAGCCAGATCTTACGGAGACATTTTTCTCAATTGAGGTTCCCTCCTTCCTGATAACTCTAGCATGTATCAAGTTGACATAAAACAAGCCATCACAGCACTCAGCTGTTGAAGTCCATTTGATGGATGACTAATGTCTGGCTTTGACCAGCATCTTCTATCCTAAGCCAGAGTTCTCATATCTGTTTTGATCTTGAGCTCTACTTAGGCAGAGTAGGAGCCTTCACAGCCTCACCTTGACCAGGAAAGAAAGATCATCCTGGCTTTATCTGTCCCTCTTGCCAAAGAAGGATCAAACAGGATGTGGTTTTCTAGACTGGCTAGAACACTAGTTAGCAAATGGTACCCAGAAAATCTGTGGACAGCAGCATGGCAGAGTATTTTATCACAGCAAGTTAAGATTGATTCCCTAGAATGTGGGCAAGAGACTTCATATGTTGATGGATTCTTGCTCTCTGATCTATTAACCCAGAACTCTGGGTGATGGGGCCTTCTATTACCTGGCCATGATTCACTCCACTGGCTTACTTCCTCAGTGACTTCACAAAAGCTGAGTGAGGTCTTCACTGAGAGTCATGTCTGTGGGACAAGAAGTCAAATATCAGGACCTATGTG